>JAOEGS010020128.1:0-10524 GCA_025447755.1 Corythornis vintsioides
GCATTTTATACCAATACACACGTAGAATTAGAAACCAACTGCATATACATCCAATAGCTGGGATAAAAATAAATAAAATTACATTAAAAAATGCCCAAACTCAGTGGAAGAGCAGAGCCCAGAGCTCTGCACACTCAGTGCCAGCCATGGTTACTCATCACAGTTTGGTGTTATGAACTGCTTGCTTTTCACAACATTACAAGCACAAGATGTAATCTGTCTGGGGGTGGAGAGAGAGGACAGTGGGAAATCAAGGAATAAGATGTCAAATTGTAACTCCTATGTGCAAACAAAACAACATTTGCCTAAGCAGTGAAATACTTCACTGTTGATTTCAGTTGCTTAGAACTGCTCTTTTTTCAAAGCTATTTTTTTTAAGTCTTGTTTAGGTTAAAAACAATGTATCCTGGATAAGAGTGGAAATGATAAAGGATCTAAAATTATAAGGAGGTTCTTACTATACATTAAAAAAAAAAATATATATATATACAAAATGACAATATAGCTTTATTTTGTGTATAAGGCATGTTTTACTTGACATTTAAAAATGTTGAGGCATCCAGCCTTGGTTAGTCCTGCTGGCATCTGTCAGAGTCACTAAAATTAAAGCTGCTACCAAACCATTGGAACTGCATTTGCCAGCTACAAAGGTTGAAGCTTTCTATGATTTCCCACAAATTTTACCATTTCTTCTCTTTCAAAAAATAAAAGTGAAGCACATTTTAGCGTTGTTAACTTGCCATTTCAGAAATTAAACCTTTCAGTTTCACTGAAAACACTTTCTATGCATCCAGCTTATTCTTCTTGCAGAGATTAAAAATATTCCCACCTCGAATAATTAAAAACTTCTTGACCCCTTGTCTTTACCACCCACCATGACAACACACGTGCAGGTTTGAATTAAGGACTGGCTTTTTTCTCCCATTTTCCATAAATATCTATGAGCAACAACACTGCATCTAAGTGGAGTAGTTAAAAAGAGATCCTATGATTGGGAAGTTACTACTTTAGTACTGCAGAGTATTGATTACAAATAATTATCTAACCAACCTCAGAGCACACAGGTCACTAGGTTGAATTAGGACAATAAAAGTTGGTTCTTGATAAAGAGGACAGAAAGCAGGTTGCTGTGACAAGGGTTACTACATCACCTCTGAAACATATGGTATTGATCAATACAAGCAAACATGCAACCTACTACTGTGGCAATATTTCTGCTTCAGGATGCAAGGAAACTTTCCTTGACTTCTCCAAGTTGGGAGCCAAGAGCCTGGGGGACTTGCCAGATGAAGGACAGCAGAGCAGTGCACTGACAACCCACAAAGTTTTGAAGTTTATGCTGAATCTTCCTGGCCCAGCAGACTGGAAACCCTTTGTTGCCATTAGTCATGTGCAACGTTGAGAGATCTAAACATAAGAACCAGCAGCTAGATGGGCATGACCAGACTTCAGCATCATAATGATTTCAGCCCAGCTGAAGTGACTAAATTATGCAGCAGTGCTTTCTTCAGGGAGAAGTATTTTCAAGATTTTGAATGCATCTTGCAGAGTGTTTTCTATAGGATCTGTTTTCATTTCACAAAGCATTTTCTGGGCAGGGATATGAAAAGAAGAAAAGGAATCCAAAGTCCAAGACAGGACACGTGACTGAGTTTCATATTACAATGCTAATAATAGAAATAAGAACTCAGTAATGTTCAGTACATGCTGATACAAAGGCAATAGGATCTTATGGTATGGGGAGATTAGAATTAATTATCTCAAGGTAAATCAGGATGGAACTTGCAGCACATCTGTTGCTCCACTCCAAATGCCTCTGAGCCTGCTCTTTCCCCTCAGTAAACACCCCAACAGAAGAATAACTTCCCTCCCATTAAATCACACTTGTCATGAGGTAAGCCTGTCCACACCTTCTGATTTTTAGCCCTTGATAACAAGAAAAAACTACAGCTAATGAAAAGCATCCAGCTCCCAAACAAAACTGCAGGCAGAGTATTTCTAGATGATATTGACACTTAGCCTAGACTAAGTTGCCTACTACTTCAGAATTACCTGTTGATTGATTTCTGTGGCTTCCTATGCAATGAGAGTCATCCCAAGGTATCCAGCTGTGATCAGGGGGTGAAACATCACAACTCTGGATTCTCACCACAAGCTAGACACCTGCAAGCTGGATGTGCTTGAGCTCCTTACCCCTGTGCCAAATTTTGGGGATCTTACAACACACACTTGCCCATGTCTAAAAAGAAAAAGGTTGGTGTCAATAGCCCTTATCACCATTAAGCTTCAGTTTACAGCTTGATCAGTAATGAGCAAATAATGAAAAAAAAGTGACAAAACAGAACTACCTTCTGCATCTGCCTCGAGAATTGAACACTAATGATGTCTGTACACAACAGCTTTAAAGCTGTGCCTCTGTAAGGCTACTCTTCTAGTGTCTATGTAAAGCTGTCATTTAGCCATCAGTACAAAAAGCAGGTCACAGCTCAGAAATGTATGGACAACTGTCTGCACTGCAATAGGGACTATTAAGAAATTCCCCCAAGATGACAACAAGACTGATCCCATGACAAGTCAGAAGCATAGGTAAGAAGGTGATGTTACTACCACATATTGCACTGGTAATACAAACTGATAAATTAAGAAGCAATTATGGATCTTTATAGATATGCTATTAAATTACAAAGTTCACAAATTGTAGTTTTAATGCAGTCTTGGTTTGTATTAGAAGTGTTTTGGAGGCATAAGGGTAAAAAGTTCAGTGTTGTACAGTATAGGATGTCACAGTAATATTGCCCAAAATTTCTGTCATGGAATAATGAACTGCCCCAGTGTTAAAATATGCAAGAAAAAGTTATAATGGACACATAAGAAGGCATTAAATTACAGGGAGAGATGACAAGTGCTGTAAGTTTTTCCAGGAATCTGCAATCCATCAATATTAAGTGTTTAATGAAACATAAATCAGTCTTATCAGCACAAGTTCTTAAATGAGCTATTCTGTTAAGTGTAGTTAGAAATATGTGGAATATTACGTATCTTCTTATGAACCAAAAAACAAATATATTAGACATTGTCACCAACCTATCAAGACATTTTTGCTACAAGACAGTGCCAGAGAATGTCAGCATCATCAACATTTAGCATTTGTTTTTCATTAGCAATTTTTTCCAGACATGGTAATTAAGAACTTTCTTCTTCACACTCCTGTGCCTTAACGGATTCCTTTATGATCAAAACTGCTTAATATTATCTAATACTAATAATACTTAATACTAATTTGCTCTGATTTCTATTATATGGGTACTAGAGCAGTAGCAATCTCTATGACAAGCTGTACAGCCTTGAGGGAAGCAACCATCATATCAGGGCAAAACAAAACAAAAAAACCAAACAACCCACACCTTCGAAAGCAACGAGCAACAGAAGGAGAGGGTGACTAATTACTTCAGATAATCTCTGTAAAGAGAGGAAATGAGAAACGCTGCAAGACGAATGGAAATTTTCTATTGAAAGAAACAGCTTTACTGCCGTCGCGCATTTCACACCGCTCAAAAAACGTAACTTGTTTTCACGCTTCATATAGAAGTCTGTAAGACAGATGATAGATATGGAGATATTACGGAGATTTTTATATTTCTACAAGTTGGCACCCAGAATGCTGAAAGCAACCCCCGTGGAGACTCGGCAGACCCAGAGGTAAAGTAGCTCCCGAACGCTGCAAAAAAAAGCTCCAAGGCGAGGTGCTCCGCCAACTACTTGAGAGAAGAAGAGGTCGGAGGAGGGAAGGAGGCAAACTAACCCTCCGGAGTACACTCAGCAAAGGCCAACGCAGGAGCAAGCGGGGACGGGACGGCACCGGAGGACCGGAGCTGCCCACCTGCCAGGCGCCCGGACCCTCCCTCCCCGGTGAAACTCAAGGCACGGAGGGGAACGGAAGACGAAGGGACCGAGAGGAGCAGCGCCGCGCTCCGGGGCTCCCCGAGCTGCCCGCTCTCCACTGGCACGGCACGTTGCAGCCTGACAGACAACGCGGCACCGCCGCTCACCTTCCCGCACGCTTCCCCTCCTCGCTGCAGCCTCCACAGCCGGCGGGACTAGCCCGTGCCGCCCGCTTTCCTGCGGGGCCAACTCGCCCGTCCGGCTACTCCGGCGGCTGGCCGAGAAGGAGAAAGAGGAGGAGGAGAAGGGAGGCGCGGGGGCGGCCCGGGCGGTACCATCGCCCCCGCCTCCCGGAGGCGCCCCGGCGGCGCCAAGTTTTCCCCGCAGCCCGGTATCCGCGCACCGCGCCGCTCCGCTCCCGCCGCCCCACCCCGGTACCTGCCGCGCCGCCCCGCGCCGCCGCCGCCCCGCTCCCCCAGGGGGCGTAGAAGGCCGTTACGGCCGTTGCAGCCGCAGCCACCCCGCAGACCGAAGCGAGCAGGTGCGGAGACCGGGGGTGCGGAGACCGGGACCACGGAGCCGACCCCGCTCCCGCCGCCGGCTCCTGTGCCTGGGCGGGGCGGCGAGGAGTCCACGCGCTCGCCCGCCCCCTAGCGGAGCGACCGGCCGGGCGCGGCTGCACCCCCACCCCACCCCAACGCCACGCTCGGCTCCGCTCGGTTGCCTTCGGCACTTTCCGCCGCTTCCGGGAGGGGGACTGCGAGAGGAGAGGCGGGGCGGGAGCGGTGAATGGGAAAGGAGTCAGCCCGGGACAGGAGCCGAGGGTCTGTCCCTTCGCCCCTCTCGCCGTCCCTGGCGGAGGCTACCTCTCGGGCAGCTGTCCCCACACGGCGTGATCTGCCCAGACAGAGCGGCTTCGTGCCGCTCGCTGTCCTCTCGCTTTCCCGCTTCTTAGGCGGTGTGCGGCTGCGCTGTGCGGAGGGATTAGCTCCGGGCTTGCAAGCGGTGTAACTGTGTCAGAGCAACTCTACACCCGTGCTAATTAGCTGAGCTTTTCAGAAGAGCTAATTAACTGAAGCAGGATACCTCAATGGCCAAGCAATCCGGTGGTATGTTTTCTCCAGTGGCAGAGCCAGTTAAAGAAATTTCCAGATGCTTGCTCCTGCCCTTGTAGCACAGTTGTGCTAATGCAGCTGTAAATGAGATCAATGAAACGGTCCAGGTTAAAGCATAGACAAAAACTCTCCAAAAATGTGTTAAACGTGGATGTTATTTCACGATCTGTCTTGCTCCTCATCCTCAGACATCTCTGTTAAGCCAAATGCTGGGAGTGTCAGGAGGAGGGGAAGCCTCTTCTCAGTTGTGCCCTTTGACAGGGTGATGGGAAATGGATGGAAGCTGGAGCACAGCAAGTTCCACATCAACATGTGGAGGAACTTCTTTACTGTTAAGGGTCACAGAGCACTGGATCGGGCTACCCAGAGAGGTTGTGGAGTCTCCTTCTCTGGAGATTTTCAAGACCCACCTGGATGCTTTCCTGTGCTAGATTAGATTATACTATATGGTCCTGCTCTGGCTGGGGGGTTGGACTTGAAGATCTCCACGGTCCCTTACAACCCCTGACACTCTGTAATCCTGTGACCTCTCTGATGTATTAACACAGTATAAATATTACTTCACATGAGATGAGGATTAGACCCCTCTAACACCTTCTGTACCATCCTTTACACTGATAATCTGTATTTTCCAAACAGTCTATGGACTTTGTAAGCCACACTCATCACCACTTTCCTTAGAGGGAATGCAGTAAAATGTGCTGCATAACCAATACACAAAGTTAACACATGGCCAAGGGCCAAGCTGCTACTCCCCATATTAAAGGTTACTGCAGCTTGCCCTCCACGTAGTCCCGTGTAAATCAACATTAATTTACTCACATGATAGTCAATACATTCTAATTAATCATAGTCAGGACCTGACGACTTTTAGAGATGAAATAGGAGTGTATCAGGAGTGTGATTTAGTTGTGCAGTTCCTATGTTTCCAGGAGAACCAAAGCTGTGCTGCAGACAGCTTTTTGATTGCAACGTCAGAAACTGTACTGCTGGATCTTGAAGGCAGAGAATCCCATACTGATGATGAGTATCATCTATTTGTTACAAATGTGCTAAATTAGATAAATATTAATTCATTACCTATAAGTCATTATCATATCACACAAAAAAATGTGGAAAAAAAAAATTATAATTCCATGAAAGCAACAGCCTGAAATTAAAAAACACCAGTCCTCTCCAAGAAAATAAAAGAAAAAACAACAACATGGATAAAGTTTGTCTGATAATTTCAATTTTTGTGGCAGAGGCATTATTATTTTCTGTAATTGCACAAACACAGCCACTCTCATCCTCTTGAGTATTGAGCTGAAGACATCTGGGACACATTTTTTCAGCTCTCAGTTCTGCATTTATTCACACCTCAGAGAACTTCTTTAAAAAGAAAAATAAATCACAACCTGAAGCTCTGTTCAGCTTACTCAGAAAACTTCGATGGAGGTAGAGCAGAGAATGTTTTGAGAGAGGCATAAAATGATTCTGTTACATTTTGTTTGGGACACCCTAGAGGGTAGAAGTATGAATAACTGATTCTGCAAACATGTCTGATGGGAAAAAGTGGAAGATGTGGACAGGCTGGGGATCAGCACAAGGCAGGACAACTGTCTGCAGTCATTTACAGCATGCCACGTGGCTGGGATGAAGTGCAACAGCTTCATTCAAAGCAAAGGTTGTAATTATATGTTAGAACAAATCTTTCTAGATATAAACCAGGCTACCTAGGCAAATGGCAGAATCTCTTTCACTGCAGGTTTTAAGTGCAGCTTAAGTAAATATCCTTTATCTAGGGATTGATCACTTATTACAGAGAAATAAAGAAAAACTTCCTGAGGCCTCTGTCAACCCATGCCTGTGATCTGTATCACCTGTGGTGAGAAAATGCTTAGGTTTGTGTTGTGAATACCAGGAAGCCTCTACAGAATAAATATATGTGTGTGTATATATATATATGCACACACACAGATTTTCAGAAGTTAATAAACTGAATTTAAGAAGATTTCCTTCAGGTCAGCAAAAGACTTCTTGCTGTCAGAATCCTTAACATACTAAAGTTATAATAGTATGTTTGGTTTTAGTTAGCAGTTCTTTAGCCTAGCTCTTCTTGAAAAGGTTAAATTCTGCTTAAACTTCAGCTTGAGGCAGAAGCTCACAATGGGAAACTTCATCCCAAATAATGAAATTCTGGCACAGTTCTAACTGAAACTGGATCTCTCTAAGACACTCCAAGCTGCATACGTTGTGGTCATTCTTCCTTATACATGTCAGATATATTAGATACAGATAAATTAGAGAATAAGCTTCACATCACTTCTAGAGACACAAAAGTTCTGGCAACTATCCTTTCTCAGGTTTGTGTGATATATTCTGAAGTCTCATTTTTTGAAGAAACATAAACCAACAGTGAGCTTTCAAAAAACCCTGCCTATCCCTGTCCCAAGTGCCTGCCTCTGGCATGTATGAAGCAAGTCATGTTATGTGCTGATTTGTGACATGCACATCATGAAGTACTGGGGGAATTAAACAGAGTGGATGGGAAATGAAGAAATTGACACTGGGGGTATCCAGGCAGTGTTGCACTGAGTCCCAAACAGTGAAAATGCACCAGACTGCAAAACTTTAAGGGAAGCAGTGAAACTACCATCAACTCAACCATTTAAATTTAGGTACAACTTCAGAGATGAAAATCTGCTGCTGGGAAATTACTCTGTGTGTACGCATATAGAAAATGAAGCAATAATTTTTATATCTACTTTGATTATCTGATCACTAGTATGGTGAAGATGTATTTATATGAATATTGGCCTTTCTGTCACTGACATCTCATTATTGTTTTGCCTTGGTCTTCCTTTACTCCCCCTTATGGCTACTCAATGATTTCTTAGCAGCAACATGTAATTATTGGTAATTGTGAGAGAGAGAGGCATATTGTTATAACTCACATATTTTTCTTGCATTCATCTACAACAGCATTTCCCTACTTCAGGATATATCTTTTTGAATTAAAATATATATATATATATAATTCATAGGAAAGAAGTGTCAAATAATTTTTGCTTTGTCTAAAATTTGCAAATGTTTTACATTTGCCAATTAACCATGAAAAGCATATTCAAATGGATCTCATTTAAATGAGCCCAGTATGTGTATTTCATACAGCTGTACAAGGGAAACAATGCAGCACTATGCTAATTTTCTGCAAAACACATTTTGTTTCTTTCAAAATTGCCACTCCCTGAAGTGTAACAGGAGCCCATTTTGAGTTCTGTGTCATTTGAACCTGAGATGGAACACTGGAGAAAGCTGCTTTAATTGAAGCTTGAAAGATATGGAATTGAGCCTTCGGGGAGTGTTGGGCACTTTTCTTGTCATGCTGGTTGATTGATTTGCATGATGTGGGTGGGGAATGTTGTTGATCAGGCTGTCCATTTTCATTTTGTACTGGTTGTGTCAGCTTTCAGGTGAAGTATGAACTCAGCTTTGAAGGGATGGGTGAGTATATGGGCTTAGAACACACACTGCTGCTGCCCAGAGTAAGTAAAATAGCACCACTTACATCCACTCTCCTGAAAAGTGCAAAATTTGAGTCAACTCAGACAATCAGATGCTGCAATACATTTAATAAGTGTCTTTTTTTTTCTTAGGTTTCTGATTCACATGTATATGAACAAGCTGGAAGGAAAAGTTTTTAAACTTAACATGTCACTTCCCTGGTTCCTTGAGAAATACTCCTCTGCATTTAGCAGTCAACCAACCAGCCTTAATGATGAGACTTTTTCCCTTTAGGGGACTTGTAAAAACAACAAACAAGCAAAGTTTATTTTACTGTCCTGATTTACTGCTTGATTTCCTATCAAATCATTATATTTAAGAGATGTTGGAGGAGTCTCCTAATTCATTGCTACATGCACATCTACTGCAATCAAACCTTCTTTAAAAATAAAAAAGCAAAACAACTCCCCACTTGCTAGTTTTCTGTGAGCCATTTCTACCCAGTTAACAGGGTAACTATTCATGCTGCTTGCTGGTGATACTACTGTGACCATTGTGAAAACCAAAAGCACCTTCCAGCAGATGGCATACAGGTCAATTAATGACAGGAGCATTACTGTGTTATTTGGTGTCCTACATGAACAGAATAAATAGCCTTCCCTTTTGCTTGTGTTATCATACAGTGGTATTCATTAACACTTTCAAACCAGAAAAAAAATTAAGTTTTCCCACCCCCTGACAAGGAAACCATATGTTTCAGGAGATTAGTAATAGCACAGCTTCTTTCTGAAGACCACAATTCATGCAAAAAATTAAAACTCAACTATACTTCTCTTGAGAGGTTGTTAATGAAATGTGCAAATGCTGCAGCATTTTCATATTCAGCACAATTCAGTCCAGTAACACACAGGGTTATAATGTACCTAAGGGGAGAAGACATAAAGAATTAGGTCTGGAGTCTGGGGAAGGCAACATCTTGACTAGACTAATTGATTTCCAGAGTGATGTTTTAAAAATACATACAGTTAAAATACTAATGAGGCCCTGTTTTGGAGGGAGAAGAAGTTGTTCTAAATTTAACTATAAACTTTCAGCAACTATGAGGTTTTGTGCTCCAGGTATTTAGGATGTAAAGCAGCTGGAGAGGTTTTCTTCCTATGACCCCTCCAAACATGTTTGTGAGCTGCTGGTGTTGCTGGTGGGAAGTAAATCTGACATCTCAGCTTCAGATGCTCCAGAGAGGCACCCCTGTTCATCTATTTTCTGGAATTGTGCACTTGAACTTAGGTAGGATTTATGCCCCTTATTTCTAGATTAGAATCAGGACCAGGTAAAAAACTTAGCAAAGTTCTCAACTACAAGGTCCCAGTTAATAGTGGAATGTTACATATTCCTTGTCACAAAGCTATTTGGGGGGGGGGGTTATTGAACCCTTTAAAAATATTGTTCAGTTTTTAGACAAAACAGAAGCTCCTGATTTTTTCTTCTTGGTTGCAAAACTATTTCTCAAGTTCAACATGATTCCTCAAAAGTCAGAATTCGGGGCAGTACAAAAGTATGCAGAGAATGATGATGAGTTTCCTCCCCCTAACTCACCTTGTGATGGGGTTTGCAGTGACCCTAGTGTCCTTGCAAGGTAAAAATAGGAAAAGGTTCAGAAAGAAGTAAAAGATTGTTTTGTTGCAGCCTAGCCTCAGATTGGCTTAGGCAGCCCTGGCTCTGTGATGAGTAGATGCCTGGGTGTAGTAGAATTCTGTTGGGTAATAAGAAGCAGTGTAAGGGCAAGGAGAAGAAACAGGAGAAAGGGAAAAGAGGAAAGAGCAACAAGATTTATTATCCAGGTCCTGGCACAGCAGTCAAGTGCTCTCATTTCTTATTCCAAGCAGAGTAACACACACTCCCAAGTGACCAGGTCCCTAAGCCACCTTTTAAAATGGCTTTAATTAGAAAAAGAAGTCAAATCATTATTTCCTACTTTCCTAGTCAAGAATAAAAGCTAGGATTTCTAGATTAAACATGTGGTAAGAGTGGCATCTAATGG
>JAOEGS010020128.1:10624-28136 GCA_025447755.1 Corythornis vintsioides
TTATTTCCTACTTTCCTAGTCAAGAATAAAAGCTAGGATTTCTAGATTAAACATGTGGTAAGAGTGGCATCTAATGGCCTGCTGATTTTTGAAGGATCCCATATAGGTTTTTTCCCACTTTTCCTAGGCAGTGCAAGAAAAAAGCAAGGCTTTGGGATGCCACCAGTCTCTGGTTCCACTCATGTGGCTCCTGTGTGGCCCTAGCTTGCTGATATGAACACTTTGGGTTGAGTGCCATTTCTATAAATAAACAAGTGTATGGTGTCATCACATTTTTATAAGGTTTTTATTTTTATATTTCTTTTATAATTTAAACTTATATAATTTTATAATTTCAACTTGTATAATTCTAGCATTGTAAATATGATGGAATCACTAAACCTTCTGCTGGCAAGTCCAATAGATAACAAAAGTGTTTTCAATGCAGAGCTGATCCCAGTGCTTGTGCACAAAGATGTATTGTCATGCTAAGATATGTATGAACTGATGTGTTCATTATTGGAACATATGTTTTCTTATCTATTCAAAAGAGAGAAGAAAAAATGGAAACAGAAACAAACAAGCAAGGTACCAACTTGATGGAAATTGCAAGGCAAATGAATTTTTGAAACCTTTTAGCTGCTGAAAGACTATTTTAGAAAAACAAATTAAGCTGATAAGAGCAGGCTATTTGGTCTTTATGCAAATTAAAAAAAAAAAACAAACAACAACTTGTTTTGGTTCAACAAAGCTGTACTATTCCTGATGCTTCTCCTTTAAACTTTTTATGAGTCAATAGCTCCAAGCAGCAAATGGCAAACACTGCTGTAACCTGGTGTGCTACTATCTGGAAATTTCAGAATAAACTCTGTCAGAAAACTGGCAAAGAACTGACCACAGAATAAAGGAGGGAATTGCTTACAGTGTTATATAAAGAGAATTAATTGGAGCAAAATAACTACACTCATAAGAAGGAACTATAATTGTAACTTGAATGAAATATATATTGTTCTATGACCCAATAATGAGTCCAAAAAAAGCCATAAGATGAATGCGTCAAAGAGTTTTAAATATAGTTTCCTGCTGCAATAGTTTTGTCATCAAAGAATTCTCCACTTGAATTCAAGGGCTATATGATGGGGTCCTGCAGCCATGCCTCAGATCAGCAGCTTTCTAAAGGCAAAGAAAATAGCAAAGTCATACTAAAATTTTAACAGCCTTGAGACAAAATAGCCTTTGACACGATGCTTTTAAAGTCTTTTTTTTTTTCTATATGACCAAATTTGTTTTTAAAGAACTATTATGTGTCTTACAGACAAAGCTAAGTCTTAAGAGGGGTAAAACAACCAAAAGGACCTCTTGTCTTCTGGCCACCAAAACAGTATGGGCAAGGAAGTGAAGAATTTTACAAGGTTCTTCAGAAACCCAGAGACTACATTGCAAATGTTCTTACTGTGATCTGCAGTGCTCTCTCAGAAGGTCATCTCTAAATTCAGCTACCATTTGCATGAAATGAAGTATTTCAGTTAGCCTGCTAAAACATTTGTGGGTTTGGGGGACAAAACATAGCTAATGTTATAATAATGGTTAAAAAATGTTGACCTATTTCTTTTTTTTTTCTTTTTTTTTTCCCATTTCACCTCTCCTGCACCACATCTGCATACTTCTAAAGAGATAAGAGGAACAAACTTCATCACCAGTGTGCTACAGACAAACTTAAACAATTATTTCTTTCTCAGAATAAATAAAATGGAGAGCAGCCTTCTTTCCCTGGAAAAAAAATTGGCATCACTTACTGATATGAAACCTCAAACAGCATCTGGTATTTAAAAGCTATTAAGAACCCTGTCCAGACAGCCTTTCTCCTGGCTATAGTTGAAATAAATTGGCTCACTCTTTGGAGTGAATATGGGATGAAACCACAGAACTTGCCCCTCAGCTTGGGTGACTGCTGTGCACCATTGCCTGTCAAAGCAATAGGGCTCAGAGTTTAAGCTGCCAGTCAATCCCTAGTTTAGCACCAGCTCTCTAAGCTCTCCAGTAGCTTGTTAATACAACAATGCTTATATTGACACTAAAGGAGCAATTAAAAGAGAATATTTTAACCCTACCTGAATTTAATTTGTCCTCTGTTGCTATTCAGATGATCTAGGGAGTATATAACTTCATCTTGAATATATGTATCTAAATACAGGAGGTTCATAGATAAAAGTAGTCCAGGAATGTAACAGCATTGTGCATTAAAGTGTGCAGATCTGGCTAAGCTGTTCCTGTTAATATTAAGACAACAGTTACATTCACAGAATTTATTTGAGTTAGCATGAATAAATTCAACCCTGGCAACAGTGCAGCCATCCAGCATTTGCTTACAAATGTCTGAAGGGTGGGTGTCAAGTAGAAGGAGCCAGTCTCTTTTCAGTGATGCCCTGTGATAGGACAAGAGGTAATGGCAGCAAGATGAAACACAGGCAGTTCCTCCTCATCATGAGGAAAAACTTCTCTGTAAGAGTGACAGAGCCTGGAACAGGCTGCCCAGAGAGGTTGTGGAATCTCCTTCTCTGGAGGCTTTCAAGCCCTGCCTGCATCTGTTCCTGTGTCACCTGCTCTGGGTGTCCCTGCATTGGCAGGGGTTCCATTGGTTATCCAGGGATGTCTGGCAGTTAAATTTCTTATTTCTTTCACACACTGAGGCAGTTGCCACAATGGAAGCCATGTGTATTACACATTTAGACATATATTCATGAAAAGTCTATTATTTTTTTTCAACTGTGCTTTTTCAAATAACCTACTCCCATATTGTTCATAACTTAGTGTAGAATAACATTTGTGGTTCTTGCTAGAGAAGGATTTGGAAGGTGGACTGTTTTGTGGGATATTAGCTGTAGAATGCTTCTGCCATTATCTTTGCAAGATCCAACTTGATGGAAAAGTTTGCCTAATACCCTCAATAGCAAACAAAAATTATTCATGGTAGTAGCATAAATTTTCACATCAAAAGCATGTAAATGTTCAGAACTATTTATTTACTTTTTATAGTTAATATGTGTGAAAAAAACATCTTAAGTAAAATGCTATAACTGTCATGGGATTATTATGAGGAGATTGACAAACCTTTTAAAAGAATTATTTGCAGAAATTGAGAGCAGTAGTTTATTTTACATTGGAGCAAAACTTATGCCATTTTCATATAAAATTAGATCCCTTAGAAATACTTTCTGTCTGTTTCATATGCTAAAGAGGACTGTCTTAAATGCAATATTTTACTGCTGAAAATAATATTCTGAGAAGGGTGTAAAACATAGTATGACATGAAGGCTTGATTTTCATGACTTTTTTCAGACAGGTAGACCTTGGTATATACCAGAAATCAATAACCATTGTAGTCTCTCTAAAATCCTGTTATTTATTTCTATTCTAATAGAGGGAGAGAATAAGAAGCCCTTTGGTGACAAAACTAGTTATCTTCATATTGAAGTTATTATTAAAAAAAGCATAGTATGTACTTAGGGACTCTAAACTGCACATGCTTATGTGCTTTGTTCTGCATCCATAAAGAGTCCCATTAAAGCTGAAGAGGACTGTTCATTTGCATAAAGTTAAAACATATATTCCTCAGCATTTCCAAGCTGAAGGGCTAGTTTCACAAATGCATTAAGGATCCATCATATTTTTCTCTTTCTTCTTGTATTTCCAGAGAAAATAACATTCAGTGGTATATCTTTTTCATCAAACAAAAAAGACAATTGGGTTTATAGACGAGTGGAGTTCCAGACATTATCCTAGGCTTTTTTTTTTTTTTTCAGAAAAGAATTTACATTATATTTAAGATTATATGATCAACCAAATAAAAATTCCCATTTGAAACTGCAGCATGTTTGGAGTGTACAGAAGAGGGGAAAACACTTTTCATATGATCATGCATTTAGCTAAGAATGAGAAAATAGATTATATTTAAGGAATGCTTTTTCTGGTGGCTAGGAGTGAAGTTCAGAAACAAAATTTCTAAAACTACCTATTATTAGCCATCTCAGAGGAGAGATTTTATCTGACTCTGCCCCAGTTTGAAGAGCTCTCAGTAATACAAAGAAATTGAAGTAAAACTATATGAAAGTTATTTGTCCTAATTTCTAGTGCCAACTAAAGTGATCCATACTGAAAGTCTAACATAAAGAATGATGCTTGAAAGGCTTAGTTTCCTGCTCCCAAACATAAAGCATTCTTCCCATCATCTCTTATCTTTTGCCATAGAGACTCTGTTGTGATTTTCTTTTATATTTCCAATATAAATGTGATGCTGTAATCCTAATAGGAGCTGAGAACATGAACATTCAAGACACAGTTTCTGTGCATAATGGTAGAGTTGTACTGATTCCTGATCTACAAATATTTTATTTTCTTGTTATTTTAATCAATTTGGTGGAAGGTTAGGTGCATGCTCCTAATTCAACTTATATTCAGTCAAATAATCCTTTAGAAAGTCCTCCAGAAAAAAAACCAAACAAAAACCAACCAACCAACCAAAAAAAAAAGCAAACAACAAAAACCTTCTGTGTTCTCAAGTACTCTGAAAAACACATGGAAAATACTGTAAGGAGTTAAAAGTCCTGGAAATTGGTGGAAATAAATATTAAAAAAATATATATATAGGCAGCACAAATGAAACTGTAGTATAACATTGCTTATAGAAGCACCAAAAGCACATGAAGATTTAAGAAAAAAAAATGGAAATGCAACAAATCTCAGGGTGTCCTGAATACTGTTGGGAGGATTTTGAGCCAGGAAAGCCTCTAGTCATTTACAGCCAAAAATACAGTGGATTTCTGCCAACCTTGTCTTTCTAGGTTCATGTCAATCCATATTTTTGCTGTCTTTCTGTTGGCTACTTGCCTTTTCAGTACTTCAGCTACAGGGTAAGAACTAAGGCTGTTCTTGGCCATCAGACCATACTGATGAGTCAAAGCACTGCTTCTTGGAGGCCAAAAATACCTTTTGCATGATGTAATCGTGGACTTTTAATTGACAACTAGCAAATGTTTACACTAAAAGCTGATGATATTGATACTTGAGGCACAGAAGTCTGGAGGAGACAGGGACTCATAGTCATTACTTACCAGTGACATCCAGTCAAATGGATGCACTCTACAGGGTAGATGCAAAGACTACAGGTTTCTATCAGCTTCTGAAGGGTAAAATTCAAGAAGGCAGAATATGTAGAGAGAAGATTTTATTAGATAAACTGATAGAGGTCAGAGCATGCTGTGCATGATCATGGAATCCCATTGCTCTACAGCAAAGCCTGTATCATTTTTTTTCTAAGCAGAAAAGATACTGCTTCTATTTCTGCCTGAATTATGAGGATTTTATCTCTGTATTTAGAAGTAATTTCAGTGCTGGATGATTAACAAGAACAGGATAAAGCTCCTGCTCAGCCCTGCTCACTTTCTAAGCACTAGCAGAAATAAAGAACAGTGCAATCTCCTTTTGGATGCAAAAGGAACGGTCTGTTGTGTAAAGTCAACACATGAACAGAAGAGAGGGTGTGAACAGCAGGAGATAGATATTTCTGAGTACCTCTGTGTGTGAGTGTACTGGTTGTGAGAGGGGAGTGCTTTGTTGCAGGTGGGTAACTCATGGATGAGTCAGGAGTGACTCCGTTGACAAACCTGCAGGAAGTGTAATTTGCAGTAAACCTTCACATTAAAGCTGCCTTTAAAACTGTGTCAGCAGCTCCAAATCCTCTGAATACCCACAAGGAAAACGAAACAAAACAAAAAAGACCCAAGCCTGTAAAAATGGCCCGAAGTTACCCAAAGTCATGAGCAAAATGATCACTCTGAAAAAAGACATGGAGAAAAAAGACAACCGATTTTCAGAGCCCTAGCACTTCTGAGATCCCATAAGGTTATGGAAATGCTGATGCAGGTCTTCTCTATTTCTTTGATTGTTTGGGGAATGAGCGTATTAAATAAAATGAAAATTCGCTTTAAACCTGAAAAACCTAATTCACTTGTAGCCTGGCTTTGATAGAATAGGGCGCTTAATTCCCGTTTTACAGTGACGAAGCTCCCAGGCTGCTTTTCCCTCCTTCTTTCCGAGGGAACCCTGTGTAGGTGCTGCCTTTCCACGCGTCCTTTGCCGCCCTCTGCTGGCCGCCGCCCGTCTCTGCTCCTCAGCTGCGTTCTCCACGCAGGGACGCGGGAGCGAAGAGACGAGAAAAGGCCATTTCCACCCAAGTGCGGATCCTGCTGATTTGGTCACCTTGGTAGTCCTTCAGTTTACTCCTTCATAAATAAGAGCGTTTTCATAAAGTTCTACATTCACAGCCCTCGAGATTTCCATTTACTGTCAAAATGCCACAGTCTTGAAGCTCTCAAACTAGAAGGTGGAAACTCAATGTCTGGGACTCCAAGCCCAGCAGAGCCTTTCCCGTGTCCACCTTTGGAAGACGTCCGTGCTGCTGTTTGCATTGCAGGACAGCTTACCAGCCTTAGTCATGGGCCAGGAACCTGTTTACTCTGGGTTACAGCATGATAATAATAGTTTCTGGCTGCTGGAAATGAAGGGGTATTGATTTGGGTGGGATTTTGTTTTTGTTTCTGTTTTAAACTATGTGACATTAGCTGTAAAGAAACCAGTGGAACTTCCAGCTGTATTAGCCCTTATAAACTGATCTGAGAGGTTGTTGTTGCTTACTATGCTCCTGTGGTTTCTGGTGTGTTGACACTGAAACCATGTGCAGTAATAGCCAAAATAGTTAAACACAAAATACTAATCCATATCTAAGATCTCATTCCATATCTTCATTTTTCCTATCTCTGCATCCCTTTCAGCTATGTATTGCAATCCGCTCGCTGCACAGTTCCTTCTTTCAAGGTTATTTTCAAGAGTTTTCCATAGAAAGCAGCTTACTCTTTCCCAAGGATGCTCCCAGATGTTCTCCAGCTCTTATGTTAGTTTTGAGGATGCACTTTAATAAGCATGTTTGAGCTTTACAATGTAGATCAAATTAGACTCCCTGCAGAGAGGAAGTAATGGAAATTAAGATGAGGGAAAGCAAAGACAGGCTTGTGATACATGTTGTGTACTGAGCCTGCTGGAGGTAGCTGCTCAGCAGCAAAGAGATCTCAAAACCCAGACTGACCAGAAGAGAAGAGCTCGTAGCAGAGAGGGAAGCTAATAGCACAGAGAGAAAGAAAGAATAAGGTTGTGATCACTCCATCACATGGTATGTTCCTGTCTGTGTCTGTCATGATGGGAGGAGGTATATTACTAAGCAAGCCATGTTTTTCTCAGTCTATAATTACAGATACACCCAGAACTGCCCACAAGCTTATCACAAAGAGAATTTCACCTCCCTTTGCACTTGAGCAATGCTGTTATAGCTTCTGTTACAGGCAGTACCTTTGTGCAGGTGCAGTTTGGTGGAATTCTCCAGAAAGCTGTTGTTAATTTTAGTTTTCAAGCCACTGTGGCAGGCTGGTCTAAATTATTCAGTATTGCAGCCAGTTACTAGTTCTGGGTCACTTCATGTGCTGATGACCCTTTTCACTTGATAGCAGTGTATTTGGACATGTAATAGCATAACTGGATGTTACACCCACGGTAACCCTGTCTCTATCTCTCCACTGTTTATACACATGTGGAATTTAAGGAAGAAGAGGAACTTATCAGTCATGTATAGATCACCTGCATTTGGGCAATGCCACACTAGTGGTTCAAAAGAAACAAACATCACTTTCCTCTATAAACTGAGAGTAGAAACTCTGAAGACCTACAAGTTGTAACTGCTTATGCCTTACTTTTTGTAATTACTTGACCTGACTTACACACTGATATCCAGGTCAGTGTCCATGGCTCTAATTCTTCCAGCCAAGAGCTATATTCCTGGCTTTCTCCCACCTGTCAACTCAGTTCCTGATCCTCTCCTTAGCATTTCCTACCAAGAGAATTGTTTGGCTCATTGATCAGTAATAGAGGTGTCAATGTGCATAAGGGATGGCTGGACTTGGACTTGGGGTTGGATCCATCTCTCCCCTGAAGGCAAAAGAAAGCTTCTTCCTGACAGTGCTAGAAGTGCAAAGGGGTTACACAGACCTAGCTAAAGTAAAATGAGGGAGAATAAACCCCTCATGTTCTTTCCCTGATGCTGGAAAGAGGAGTTGTCCTTTACTGCTGCATGTTAAAATCATTACAGCTAGATAAAATTAATATTCTATTGTGAGATTTAAGGAAACAGAGCTGGACCAGTAATGTATCAAAAACAGGTTTCACCAAGAATTTAAGACACTCACTGTTATTTTCTAGTTAAGTTTCACCTTTCCCTAGGATAAAGAGAATTGGAACGTGATCAATAGAAGCACAAATTTTCAACCTCCTATTTATTCAAAATGAGGTATGTTGCATTAATGGAGTATGGGGTTTAAACATTCCTCTCTATCATCTTTGATGACATTATCTTTCAATTCTAAATCTCACAAAGCTGGCTTCAAACATTCCTGTTGAATTTTTGTCCACAACTTCAATGAAACTATAATTTTGATTCATACTTAACCATTGAAATAAAGAAACACTAAGAGTCTGGATAGCTCATGGGTGCTTTATGTAGCCCCATAGCAAAGATACTTCTGTTTTCTTTCAACAGAAGTCATTCAAGATCCCCTGAGCCTGAGGGTTCCCTCCCATTTCTTCTTAATCCTTCGCCTACACACTTTTCATCCATGC
Organism: Corythornis vintsioides; assembly: GCA_025447755.1. Taxonomy (NCBI): domain Eukaryota; kingdom Metazoa; phylum Chordata; class Aves; order Coraciiformes; family Alcedinidae; genus Corythornis; species Corythornis vintsioides. The sequence continues at coordinate 19,325 of JAOEGS010020128.1, forward strand.
CCAAATATCAAGGCATACAAAGTCTGTTTATATGGGATGAGATTAATTGCCAAGACATGAGCACTCTGAAGGTTGCTACCCTGCTGACTTTTGGATTTTAGACCCAAGTTCAATTTTAAGCTTTTCCAGTTGTTGATTCTGACATAACAGTCATCTCTCCTATTTTTAGCTATGAAATTTAGCTTTGAAATTAACATTTATTTGGTGTTGAATCCTGCATTCGTTTCCAGCACAGGAATAAGATTTTCCTGACATGTATTTGACTGAGTTGAACCTTAATTAGAAAAAGGAAAGAACAGATATGCATCTTTGAAAATTCAGTTAACATTTGCTTGCACTTCATTAACTAATGCCAAATGCAGGAAGGAAGTAAACATTCCATTCTTTAAGAATATTAATGAATGAAAGTGCAAGATAATGTGGAAGAAAATAACATAGGAAATATTATCACAGGCAGAAAACGTATTATTCCAGTTCTGTCACTGGAAAAGGAGAGGGAAAGCAAAGTATAACTAACTTCTCTTTTTCAGTCAGCTTACGCCATTGTCAGTGTTGTTTTATAGCAACATTTGAAATGGAGTTGTTTCCATAACAAGAATTTCTGGATCTGGACTTACCCTTGTTTTCTTTGAAAAAACTGAGCAGCCTGCCTCTGCTCCCAGTCATCCCTATCAACCAGTAACTGACTGGGACCCCTGCAGGCACCAGCCACGTTGAAATCCACTGATTAGCACTGCTGTGATGGTCATGCCTCCATGACAATCCCTGCTTCCCCACTGGGCTTGTGGCTGGTGACTGGACTGTGGACTGCCCTGCACACATGTTGAGCAGTAAGTCTGGGTATCTCATCAGCTGCATACAGCTGTTTATAAAACTGGAAGACTAATAGTAAGACTAGCCAAAATAGAACTCAAGTATCATGTATAATGCCTATTGGGATAAATAAATCATGTGAGTCACAAGGAGCTCTGATAGCAGAGGGTGTTCATAAGTGGTGTAGATGCCATGGCCTTTCAGGGACTTTGTGCTTGAAGGAAGATGCCATCACTACACGCTGTCTTTTACCTCTTCTTTTTCTTTATATTATTCTTGAACCTTGATGATTTTATACTCAGCTAAAAGGGAAATGCACATGAGCATTGTGCACCCAGATTGTCCAAAATTCATAAGGCTGTAATGCTGTCTGGTTTTTTTTTTGGGGATCAAAAGACAGGGTCTGGTATCTCCTTACCAGAATATGTGGCTTGATGAGAGTAAGATACAACTTTCTTTCAAGGGCTTTATATTTTTACAATTCTTTATGGTACTACATGTCTTAAGCTTTCAATCACAGCAATACACAGAGTGCCCAGCACCTTGCAATAGCAAATGCCAAACCTTCTTGTGGAAGCTGGAGCTCCAAAATTAATTAGGGCAGGCTTTCATTTATAATTGCATTTTCTGTGCACAACTTTAAGTTATCTGTCAATATTTGTAACAAAATAAAAGCACTGGTAAAGAAAGATTCGGTGTGCAGTCACTCAGCTAGCTTTCTACATCATGTTAATGAAAGCAAACAAAAACACCTTTCCAGAGGCAATTAATATCTGTGTCTGAAATACCATCCTGGAAAAGGATGGTCACTGCAGAAACACTTAGCTGCCTGGCTAACTGTAGTTTGTCCACTGGAAATATACTCAGTAAAGCATTGCTGAATGCTGGGCTCCTACTTCACGTACAGGCTTGTGGAAAGTCCCAATGGTGACTGGAAGCTGGGGCATGGCATGGACTTGCTCAATCCTCTGTATTAGGGACACATTCTTGCCAGTTCTGGGTGGGTCTCCTCAAGATTTAAACCCATTCATAAGAATTAGTAAACGACGTGTGGATTTGAGGAGTGGGTTCAGAGGAAAATATTGATTCAGGTGCTGCACAGAGATATGTAGCCCTGTGGCTTCTTCATCCCTGAGACAACTGGAAAATGCAAAGTGATGGTGCAAGCAGTAGGAAACTGGGATTTAGCCCTGTGCCAGATCCTATCCTTCTGGAAATGAAAGGGCATTCCTAAAGGTATAAAATTCTAGGTAGCAAGGAAGCCTGTAGTTTCCTCCTCCTGCCCTGCACCAGCCTGGGCTGCAGTGCCTGAGGGAGCAAGTGGCACAGGATGCATGAAGTGCACTCCAGGGAATTACACCACTAAGGCCTCCAGCAGTGCTCCAGGGAAGCAGGGAAGGGAGGGTGCAGAACACACCTCATCTTTTACTTTGTCTATGGCTTGGTCCTCAGGATAAACTTTTGTGAAATAGGGTAACCTTTTGTGAAATAGGGTAACCTTAAGAGAATGGCTACTTTTAAAAAGAGATATATTGATTTATGCAATGAATCCAGCAGTGGCTCAGTGACAACTGCAGTATCACCAGTCTTCCCAAAGGCATAGCCACACACGGGGTTAGATACACAGCTAATATAATGCATGAAAGCTTCACTGAAGCCCATGCTAATTCACATTACTTCATCTTGTGTGGCACATGGAAAGACAAGAATGTCAAAGCCACTAAGGAAGGAAAAAAGAATGCTAGCAACTTTCAATTTGAGGTGTTTTGGTTTTTACTTTTGCAGGTTTTTGCCTCAGATTAACATTGGCTAATGAAATTCTTTGCTGTGAATGGTAGCTCAATTTCTGTAAGGATTATGCTTGTCTTTAATGAAGTGAATCTTACTGCTATGGTTCCTGCTCAAGGATATTCTAATAAATTAAATCTTGTGTCCTAATAAGTTTCAGCCATAATTAGAGAATTATGAATTAAAAAAAAATAAATCCAAAAATAATTTTTAATAATGCAGGGATTTTTCCCAAAGTGAATCTGTCTTAGACAGGAAGGTGGCTTTAAACACATGGTAGTTTAAGAAGATCCATTTCCAAAGACATCATTAGAAAATTAATATTTTCCAGATGCAACACTCACAGCACCAGTTAATTAATGAAACTTTAGTACAAAAATAGATACAAAGTAGCTGTTAGAAAACAAGCATCTAAAATAGAAAGTCTGATTTGTTTTTTTCTTGGTTATATGAGTAAAGCAGAAATGAGACTTTGGGCTATAAGCACTTCTTTAAAAATAATCTTTCCCATCTGCAAAACTAAAGCTGGGAGATGAAACACACCTTAGACAAAAATACCTTAATTATTGTGAATTATCAAAGCATCACTGAAATAACTGGAGCTCTACAGATAAATCCCAGCAGAGCACCTGAGCCCTCTGGGTTTCTGAGCAGAGAGAACCAGAGCTTGGTTCCAGCCTGTTCTCCAGATATTTCAAACTCCACGTGGTTCCTCCTGATACTAAAATTAGCCCAGTCAAAACCCATCAAGCATTTTCCTCCTTAACTTGCCAATCTCTGCCATCCTGTTCTCTACTTCTGAAGTTTTATTTTTGCATTCACTAACAAGTCTGCTCATCTCAGCTGAGTTAAATGTCTTGGTTTGTTTGGTAGGGCACCAAACCTGCCCTTGTGCACCCACACAAAGCAACGGTGGCACTGCCCGTTGGACCTCTGGAGTGGGTAAGGTGCCTCTGAACTCATGTCCATAGGGTATAAATCCAAGCTGGAAAAGCCAACCAGACTTCCACCTGAGTGGGAGGAGGCCTGGTTAATTTGATTAGAAAGTGGCTAACATGCCCATTCCTGCAACCACTGCTAGAATAATATTAGATAAGGGCAAAAAATAGAGATGACACGTTTGCAAAAGGTCTAAAAAGTAGCAGTCTCCAAATCTACCTGTTCCACAACTTTCCAAGGCATTTACAACAGGGGATGTGGGTTTTCTTATGAGTGTTTTTCCAACAGTAGAAAATGACTTGATGTCAACTTCTGTTTTTGAATGGCACGGACCAAGTTGGGCGTAGGAGGAAGGAGCCAGCCAAGAGGAAATTTGAGGCTTCCTAGTTTCCCACTGTAAGCAGGTATGCATTGACTGTACTGCTTCCAAAGGCGTATGCTGCAAGTCAGCATTAATAATAGCTCCCAAAAATGTGACTAAACCTGTATAATGCACAAGATGCAGTCATAGCACCCTGTAGGACAGCACCCATTATACTGCAACCTCCAAATGTCTAAGCAATAAACCTACCTCCTCCACATCCACCACATTCACACCCTATTTGTTCCTAAAAATCCTAAATCCCAACCTCGAAAGAATGAAAACATCTGAGAGAGGCAACAAAAGTCAGGATTATTGGGGATTTTCCAACATAACATTTGTACTGGAAAATTCCACTTCTGAGAACTAAAATAATTCTCAAAATTGTAACTGTTAAAATTAATCACCCAAACCTCCCAACAGAGCGAGGTATCCTGGGAATAGACATGATGGGTTATGGTGCTCCCACAGCTTGTAGGGCTTTGTTTTGCAGTTGGATTCCTGCTCAGCCTTGCCACATGGAACAAAACCCCCTCAGGTTCCTGCCATGGAAACAAGGGTCTGGTATCCTTAGGGTTTTAGCTTCACAGCAGTTTAGCTTTAGTCTGCAGCACAGAGCCTGCAAACCTCAAATCCTGGTTGACTCAACCAGTGGTTTCCAGACTTTTATCTCACAAATTGTCTCTCCTCTCAATGATTCTTAAAAAGAACATGGAATCTGTGGAAAGTTACTTTCAAGCTCATTTTCATTCATAACCAAAACATTTTTATTGTTTTAATTTTTTTTTTCTACCACAGTGAAATATTTTGAAACATCATTTTGTTCCTCTAGAGTGAAGTATTTGTCCTTTTTTCAGAAAAGGTTGGAAAGAGCAAAATGTAGAATGGCTTTTCATTGGAAACACAGGTGAAAAGGAATGGCTATGGTCTTTGTCATCATCATGAGGAAAAAAATCTTGATCCCTTTACTTAGATAAGCTAAAGATTTCCTATTTTCCTGCTTTTCATCTAAGTTCTTTCTTTGAATTTTGGCCAGTGAGTAAGAAATTAGTTAAGAGGTTTGAGATGACATGAAAAAGAAAAACACATCTGCTTGACCTGCCTTTGTTCAGATGCTTGGAACATGTAGGAGAAATTAGTGCTTTGTTACAACAAACAAAATTGAAATTGAAACATCTTCCAACATGACATAAAATTTTTATTTCACTTAAGAACAGAAGGTTCTCAAGTTCTCTAGAAGTCTGTTCCAAATCACCCTGTTCTCTGTATTCATTGAAATGTTTTCACTTCAACTAACTAAATTTTTGACATTTTATTTGGATTCACTATTTTTTTTCTTTTTCAATATTGTGGAGGAGGAGAAAGTTTTCTGTGATACACTTTGGTCTAATGTCTTAAGGAAATAAGGATTACATTATCATGCTTCCAGTGTGCACCTCTCCTTTCCTGTCCTCCTCCTCTCTTCCTACACCCCCAAAAGGTTTTACTCTAGTTTTAATCAAATCTGTCAGAAAGTTCTGCAATTCTTACCATTTCAGGAAAGCAAGCTCATGAGTAAAGCTGGAAACAAACCACTATTAATGAACCACTAAGGGCAGTAAAAAAAAAAATATACATCTTACTAAACATGGGAGAATCTGCACCAGATTTTCTTATTACAGTCCCACCACTTAGGGAATAGCTTGTTACCAGTGTTGGGGAGTTGAGGATGTCTCCTCCTCATTTAATGCACTAAATAATCTGTGAGTATTACTGAGAAGATTCAAGGCTCTGGAATAGAAGAAAAAGCTTCACACAGCAGGTTGCTCCCAGCCAGTGATGAAGTTCTAGGTAAAGAAGAATGGACATGTGTTTTTAAGGAAATATTCAGAGATAGAGGCATGGACCCGTTTCATCCTTTGCTATAACATCATGTGTTTGTGAGTAGATGCTTTGAAGACACCATTCACAGGTTATTAGTAAATCACTAATAATTTCTTCCACAAAAGTGGCTGTAAACTCACAAATGCAGCTGGGCTTTCCTGTGAATTGAACAGAGAGGGTTTGGCAATGTGGGGGTTTCACTAGGAATGGTTGCACTAGGTGATCACACAGCCCCAGGCAGAGGAAAAGCAAAGATCATGTTTGAGAAGGGTTGAAAGGAAGAATTAACAAGAAGCACAGGTTGAAGCACAAGCCTGAGGGAAACATGGTGCTAAGACAGAAGCTTATTTAGAAGGGAAAAAAAAAAAAAGAAAAAAGAAAAAAGGAAAAAAGAACACCAGTTCTTTAAAATGATTGATAGAGGAAACAAGTCTTTTTTTGGATTGCCCACCCCCACCATTTTAGCTTTAAAACAAAACCCACTTAGAGTGTTCTTATGCAGGTTTGTTGCCTGTGCAATCCATTTTAGGGACAGTAAAGAGCCAAGGGACAGCCTGTGCAGGGCACCACAAACAACTGGAGTGTACTGAGTGCTCTGTAGCAACTGCCCCATCACACTATTCCCCCCCACAGCAAGCAGGGTAAACTAGTCTGCAATTACCAAGTGGGTTCATTCACTCCTTTATACATAAACATAGATCTAAAATGAGATTGTATTACATCAGAAACAAGGTGAAGTTTGAAGATACTTGTTGGAATTTGGCTTAATGACTCTTTTGTCATTGTAATTCACACCTTTCACCTTGCTAATATCTAGCAATTACAAATTGGCACACTACCAGAAAATGAAAGTGGCATCTTTCACCTGTCATTTCTCTTTGCTTTATCTGTTCTTTCCTATTTTTTCCCCACACCTGTTTTGTAAACACGATGGATTTTCTCTTAAAATCCATCCAATTCTCTTAAAATCCATCCAATAAAGTCCATTTCCAATTTATAACTACTGTACAGCCAGATGCCTGTCATTTGTTTTTAAAATGAACTTTTTTCTTTGTTTACAGCTCATAATTTAAAAAGGAACCAAACAACTATGCAACTCAGTGCATTTTACACTCACTTGTTGACAGTAGGTTACACAAAAGACTCATGATTCCTTATTATGTCATATTTCCACTTAAGACACGTGGCCTGCAAGTGTTTTGTTGAAGATGACAAAGAAAACAGTGGATCCTTCAGGAGATACCACAGGGTTTTTCTACATCCAGCACAGAGCCAGAATCCAGACCTTGCCTTTGCAGGGAGTAAGAAGGGAACCCCAAGCCACAAGCTAGTCAGCCTGAGTATGCAGAGCTGTCTGAGGGGTCTCCAGCTGGGAGCTGCTCCACCATGGGATGGGTAGAGCCCACGGCTGGCAATAGGTCTGCAGTGGTGTGGGAGTGGAACCCTGGAGATATGAGGAAGGAAGCCAGAACAGGCTGCTTTGAAGGTGGTGTTACTGAGCTGGGCTGGGACCCAGCTGCCTGCCTAGCACAGTCCCCTCCCACGGCAGAAAGCCCACAGCCCTAGAGAAGCTGTTATCATCTGTCACCACCCGTTACTCACAGAATTTCTTCTCACTTTTAGTTCTCCAGCAGATGCCTTGTGGCTCAGACTCAGGAAAATCACTACACCCCTCTTGGACACAGTACCTACATCTTCAGTGGCACAGAAAGCAAGGAATTTTCCATGTCCTTATAAAGTCAATTTTTCCATGAACACACAGCCACATAACTGCTGGGCTAGGAACTGCCATAATAACATTGACTACACCTATATGTCTCTATAGCCATAGTATGCTATTTTTTAAGCATTCCTTCCCAGCAGAATTGTCAGTGCTAATCAGACTAGAGAGGAGAGGACTCCCTTTTGCCAGCAAGCCAGTCCTCTCAAGATTCCAGTTTCATGAATCAGATTTCTGTTCAACTCATTTTTTTTTCTAATGCAAAACACAGCAGATACATTCTGTGCAGAGAAGTAACAGTGGAAAATGATGCAAACATCTTTCTGGAGGGATCAGCTGGTATATCCAATTTGATAGCTGTCTTTCTTCAAGTTTAAAGAACTTGCCAAGTGGATACACTGTGCTGTCAGTTTCTAGCTTTCATTCTCTCCCTTATCACTCTCAGAAATCGACGCTGTGTTTTGTAAACACCTAGTTAAGGGAAGGACTATGGTTCATAGGGGCAGAGGGAAGAATCTGCAAGAGATGCTGATATGTTCTCAGTGGATATAGAGACATGCTTGATTCAAACAATGCCTTGCAGATCCGTTTTCCTCCTTTGGTTAAAGATATAATCTAGCAAAATGAGTGGTGGCTACCTTTAAAAAACATAATATAGATATGATATATATATAATATAGAATAAAGATACCAGATTGTGTATCTGAGATGAAAATACAGCCCTGTCTTTTTACGGCCAGCATGAGGGTCATGCTGTTTGCTTACTCATCACAGTAACTAGTCTGCTGCATCCTTCCATGTTTTCAATATTAGATTATTTTGAGCATATAAATCAAGCTGATGGAATGAGTCACCTGGTAGATTATTGTCTAGGCTTATCATTTTATTTGCTTACAAAGCACAACAGACACCAAATCTGACTGATAAATACATAGCAGGGTTTCTAATGGGGAGTCAGAGCTAACCACACCAACAAGGCAGACAAACCAAAGCTGCAGGGCTCCAGCCTGGCCTTTTCCCTCCTAAAATGATGGGGAATGCTCCCTCAGATTCAATAGGTAACGAAGACTGTGTTTTGGTGCAGCTCTGGAGTGTCCCACCAGGTGCTCACCAAAGCTGCTCTATCACTCCCCTCCTAAATTGCACAGAGGAGAGAAAATACAACAAAAGGCTCATGGGGAGAGATAAGGACAGATCAGGGAGAGATCACTCAGCAATAGCCATCGCAGGCAAAGCAGACTCAGCCTGGGGAAATTAATCTAATTACCAATCAAATCAGAGTAGGATAATGAGAAATAAAAATAAAAATAAAAATAAAAATAAAAATA
>JAOEGS010020128.1:28236-44703 GCA_025447755.1 Corythornis vintsioides
ATAAAATAAAAATTAAAAAAAACCAAAACAAAACAAAACACCTTTGCCCCACCTCTCCCTTCCAGGCTCAGGTTCACTCCCAATTTTCTCTACCTCGTTCCCACCAGCAGCACAAGTGGATTGGGAACTGGGTTTGCAGTCAGTTCATCACAAGTTATCTTTGCTGCTTTTTCCCCCCTCACACTCTTCCCCTGCTCCAGCATGAGGTTCATCCTCCAGGAGACAGTCCTCCACAGACTTCTGCAGTATGGGTCCTTCCCACAGCCTACAGTTCTCCATGAACTGCTCCAGCATGGGTCCCACTGTGGTCACAGGTCCTGCCAAGACCCTGCTCCAGCCTGGGCTTCCCATGGGGTCTCAGCCTCCTTTGGCTACCAACTGTGGTTCTGAGATGTGGAAGAAAGACAACTTGCCCAAGTCCTCCCACAACATACAAACAAATGCCACAGGCAAAATCCAAAGAGGTGGAGCACAACCTCAGTTTTCAGTAATGGAAGGCATGACTACTAGCTGTTAAAACACAATGCCAAAAGCTTCCTGTCATCTCAGGTGGTTACAAAACAACAGGAACACAGGCACTGCCAGCATGTCCTGTGGCAGATGCCACCCTGCATGCTTAGGGAGTGCTGCAGTGCTAGAGCAGTAATGGGCCCTTGCTGATTCCAATGGAAATCCCCATGGGTAGCACAGCACCTCCTACAGAAATAGGCTTTTGGGTTTTTTTTTTTCTGGGTAATTAGTCTTCAGTGAAGCATAACAAAATTGGCCAGTATTGCTTTCTCTGAGCATGAACTACTGCTTGTATGAAGGTTGGATAACTCCTTCCTGCAGGGCTGTGATGAGAGGAAAGGAACTGCCCTCATTTATTCAATAAATAAAATGAAATTGAATGAAAAATATTCTTAATGAAATATGTTGTGGGTTGTTTTGTTTTGTTGTGTATATTTTTTTTTATAAAATCCAAATAGTAATGGTCTCCCAAATAATTCTGATAAACTTCAAAAGCTCCACTTAATGATGAAGGAAAAGAGTTTATATAAACCAATGCTGAAGCTAGAGACTATTATGTATTTGTTAACAGGAAAAGTTCAAAAGATTAATCGTATGGATTCTTTGATATTTCATCTTGCAAAAGCATAATCCTGATAAGAAAACCATTTTGGCAAGAGCACCCTCACTGTTGAACACGGGATAGTTACTCTGGAAGAGGGAACAAGAGCTAGCTTGTTGAAATGGCACTGCAAATGCAGAAGAAAAGCAGGTTTTACCAAGCACTGGTTCTAGACACATCTGTAGATCTTTGTCTTACAGATGTGAAGTGGAAGCTGCAGTTCAAGTTCTTGGGCTACCTCTGAAATAGCACCAGTGGGAGGAGTGAAGGTAGAAAAGCAATCTCATCCTTTCCACTGATTTTTTTTTTTTCTCTCTAATTCCTGCTGGTTTTAACACTGGAAATGGATTCTCTAGCAGTTCCTAAGGCCATTTGTCTCCAAAGACAGGGAGCAATGGGCAGCTCAGTGAAAAGCTATACTAGGGGGAAGAAAAATGCAAACAGCAAGCCAGCAAGGTATTTCCACCCACAGTTTTGCAAGGGATTAGCTATTAATAAAGATAAAACTAAGCTCTGCTTCACCTATACAGCTGCAATATTAATAATAGCCACACATCTTGCAGATCTCTTCTATTTTCTCCCCAGCAGGCCTGCAGCAGTGGATATCACTCTGGGCTGTTTCTGAATTACTGACATTCACATCATTGTGATTTTCTGACCCTTTTTCTCCCATTATAACTAAAAAGAAAAATTAAAAGGTGTTTCTTCTACTCACATGCTGCTGTCACTCTCCATGCCCAATGTGTTATCTGACTCCTCATTATCTGGACCATGACAGTAAAAGTGCTGAATGAAGCACAGAGGAAACCCTGGAGCTAACTTAGAATACTTGATGTCACATATTGCCAAACTGGCCAGCTCCCTTTTGCAATCAGACTTTTGATTTGATATAATGGCTGAAAATACTGAAATTGTTTTGTTTCTGACCTCAATTCTGCCTCTCTCTTGTCTCTTTGTCACCTCTAAAGTTATGAGCTTTATTTCCTTTGAGTCCACTGCTATGTCTGCATAGGAGGTACCTCAAATTTCAGGACAACTAAATTTCTGCCTTAATAAAAGCTCCTAGTGCTATTCACCCTACCCCAAACTCCATCTCTGTGTCTTCTCAGCATGAGCAGAAGGGGTGGGCATCCATTGCCTTCCTGGCAACACCAGAGGAGCTGGAGGAACCTTATTCACATGTGCTTGGAAAAAGGCCAGCCAAGCAAAATGCATATGGCAGTCTTGATCTTCTCATCTGTTCTCATAATATCACACCAAATTAAAAAAAAATAATAAATTAAAAAAACCCAAACCAGATTTGACCTTCTCTGGTTCTGGAAAAAACAAGCATCTTGTCAAGGAAGTTTTGAGCTTTCATCTCTCTTCCATCTAATACATGCCTGTCTAGTACACAGTTTTACAGATCCCAGTGGTTCCAGTGGAGCAAAAACAAATGCTACAACAAACAAATCCAGAGAAAAAGGTTTGGGTTTTGGTGTGTTGGGGTTTTTTGGGCATTCCTGGTTGTTTGGTTTTTTTTTTAAATGCCATTTTTATTCTCTTGTCCAGAAATGACAAAAATGGTTCCCAACTTGGAACACAATTGTTTATGACAATAAATCAGTTGACTTCACTGATGCTGTGCCATCCAAAATGACTTTGTAATCTGGAAAAAAAATGATTGTGTTGAGGAGAAAGGGAGCAATGGCTATTTCCCAGGCTTTTTTGACCTTCTGAGCAACAATTGGAACTTGCCTAGTGGTTTAGATACTAATCTGTCTACCCAGTGTGTGGGTGTGCTCTGACTCACAGCCAACATGTGCACTCACTTCTAAAACAGGGCTTCCTAAATATTTTTGTAAGGGTAACTTTTGTTTAACTTTAATTTGGCAGAGTCCCACACTGGGAATGGTCAAAAGCTCAGGAAGGACCATCGGTTGTGAACAGAGCTGCTAAGAACAACTTTTTAAATTTTCAGACATTTTTCTCTCAAACTGAAGTAATAAAGCCTCCCCCCTCCCCCCCAGCATGAATTAAGATATTACTGTTTTCTCACCCACTTGCCAGTAAACCACATCTGCCAGGCTTCAAGTGTGCAACAACAATTGTCTGTCCAAAGAGGAGATAAATGTCTAATTTTATTTTTTATTTTTTTTTGGGTGGGGGAACGGGGGTGGAGTTTGCTGTATTTATTTTTTGAATCCATGCTTAGTTACTAAAACTCAAGGGGCATTCTGCTGAGGATGTTCCAGGCAAGTGTAACTGTGCATGTACTGAGCAAACAGGATAGGGTGGCCAGACACAGGCACTATCCAGGCTTCTGCAAAGAGAAGTAGCTTGGTTTGTTTTTTTTTTTATTGATTATTCTGCTTATTACCTAACTGGGAACACAGATAATGGACGTGTTTCAGTCAAGGCATCACAGGTGCTACAAATTGCTTTCTCTCTTGGAGGCCCTGTTATTAACCCACTTACTGCTGGTAATAATACCTGCTGCTCTGCAAATAAGCCTGAAAAATGCACTGGGGCCAGATTCAATAAAGGGCTTAGGTGACTCAGCATAAATTGATGTAATACCCTGTATTTGAGATCTCAGCCCTGTGAGCAGAGGCTGAATCCTGAGCAATAGATCTCTAAAGTGCTCAGAGTGTTAGGTGCCTGCCAAGAAGCTTAGCCTGCACCTGCTTAGACCCAGACAATAAAGATGGCTGGGTAGAGAGAGGAACCTTCAAAGCCACCTGGCAGACCTGCAAGGAGATATTTGCATTTGGTTAGAATCTGCAAACCAGATGCCTTCCAAAATACAGCTTTTTTTAAAAACAAAACAAAACAAAGCAACAAACCCAAACACTTTTTTTTTCCTTGACTTTTTTTTTTAAATCAGAGAATTGGTCACTTTTTAATGTTCCTCCTTTGCCACGGTTGCCACACATTCATGTGGCAGCCTGCTGCCAAAACCTGGGTAGCAGGTGTCCTAAGCCTGGTTGCTTAGTGTGTGTGGGAGGGGGGCTTCATCCCCCCCAGCCCTTCTTCCCCAGAGATGATGCAATTAGCATCTCTAAAGTAGGTCAGTGTGAGTGGGCTGGAGAGATATGCTCCTCATCTTCCAGCTGCAACTGTGCAGAAAACACTTCATTAGCCCATGAAGAGAAAGAGCACATTAAGCAATCGAGTCATGTTTCCTCATGCTCAGGACACAGCTGGCATGAGGGAAACCAGGTTTCTGGCCTTTGTCTACACTTGATTTTCTGTATTTTAGCCAGTGGTGGTTGTTATGTGACCTACAAGAAAAAAAAAAAGGTGCCAGAAGGGGACCTAGAACTCATTCCTCCTTGGAGTGAGTGGTGTAACCACTGTCACATTGGCCACATGGCTGCAGTGGGGCTGCCTGTTGCTGTAGGAGCCTCTCTCTTGTTGGCCAGGCTTTCAAGAGACTGAGCCCCAATATATTTGTGACCAATTCTATTTTAATATTCCTTATCCAAGTAGGGGACTTGGAAATTTTCATTCTTTAAGTAAACAGGTTGTAATAGCAGCAAACATCAACAGGTACTGCATGTGACAGGCATAGGACTGCAAGGATAAATGCAAGTAAGCAGAGCCCTTGCTACCAACACCTCCATGTGGTCAATGTAGTAGAGCCTCCATCCCTCTGACATACAGAGCAGCAGAAACCTCACAGATATGATTAGGAAAAGCTCTCCAAAGAGTCAGAAACCTTTCCAGACCCGGGAGCTCAGCGTGGTGTAGAGGTTCCTGTGACATGCCAAGTGTATACTGAGCAGTATGGCAAACATATTTGAGGTTAATTTCAAACTAGCTTCTGCATTTTCTGCCTCAATGTCATTTCCCTTCCTTGCAAATCTAGCCTAGGCTAGACACTTACTGTCCCTCAGAGCCCATCTTCCTCCACAGGGAGCAGAATGCCTCCAGCTGCTGGTAGCATTCCCACCCATGTTACCACAGCAGCAGAAACAGCAAAACATTCAACACAAGGATGTGGTGTGGGCAAAGTCCCTGCATCCTCTGGGTTCACGAGCAGCCTTTCTGCAGCTGCCAGGCCCCCAGAGGAGCCTGCAGAGCTTGGGTGTTCTCTCTGGCTCCTTTTCCAGCTGATCCTGCCACATTTCTGGGACAACTAAGATCATCTGTTTGCAAAATGAGTAGCCAGCGCTGGTTGCACTCACTGTGTTTTTTAATGTCCCATCTATTCAGAGTGAGCATAATTTAAACAGTTTCCCCAAATACACTTCTCAGTCACCTCTGACTGGTACGTTTGTCCTTGTCTTTCCACCTGAGTTCCACCCCTGCATTGCATAAGCCCTTCCAGAGAGAAGTCAAAACAAAGAATTAAAATAGAAACGTCTTCTGATGTGGCATTTGAGATGAGGACCATATGAAGAGTTTTACTTTTGGCTTGTTTCCAGATTATTTTTTCTTCCTTTGGACATATCTAATCTTTAAAAAGGAGTGATATAGACTTCATTCCCTATTAGCTGACTACAGCTATAGATTGGATTGACACACACCGATGTGTTAATTTGGTAAATTAGCAGAAAATCAGAGCCAAAAAAGCTGACAGGCAACAACAGTTCCCTGGAAAACATATCTCCTTAAATAAATCTTTTGTTTTGCCAATATGACAGCTCTATTCAAGAACAGTAACTGTATTGGGACAGCATATTTTGATGTCTCCAAAATACTCAATTTAACATTGCATAACATTTTGATTTAAAATATGCATTAAGGGGAACTTACAGGGTGTGAATGAGATAGATTAAAATAGATTATCTGGTAGATCTTTAAAAGGTAGATGTCCATGAGATAACTGGGGCTGTTTTGCTTGTGGTCCACCTGGGACCAGTTCTTATTCTGACATGACTTCACATGTCAATCCACAAGGTAAACAACCAACCAAAACAAACAAACATCTGAACTCCACTGACAAATTTAGGAGATGATTCAAAAATAAATCAGTGTTAATAGGGAACCACTCCTGTTTTGAGGTGATCACTTGCTTGGAATGTCCAATTTTAAAAAATGCATTCTAATATGATCAAACACAGTATTTTACATTTGAAAATAGAGAAATGAGGCTGAGGATGAGCAGATGTCTGAGAAAACTGTCCAAGAAGGACTGTTTAGAGACTCCTAGCAAACCACCACATTTTTGTCTCCTAAGAGACACAAAGAACAGAGACCTCCTATATTTTCCCCATCAGCACACACATTCTATTGCAGTGCTGCTCTTCAGCAGCAAGAATTGAATGCATTCATTTTAAAATTTCAAATCTGAAACCTAAGAAAGCCTGAAACCTGAAAGTGTATGTTTGACATTTCATGGCTGGGCAAAAAATAATGCAAAAACAACTAAAGAAAAAACTCTCACCTCAAATATAAACCCTTTTGGGCTGAAATTTCCTTGCTTGCTTTTTTCAGTTTAAAGGTGAATGGCTTTTGGAAAGATGCAAAAACATGATTGCAGTAATTATTGTGTGACAGATAATTGAAGTCCAAATGCAAAAGTAATTTGTACTTTTTTAAAAAAAAAGTTGTTCACACCAATTTTGTTTTGTCCATTTTCCATTCCCCCCCCTCCCCTTTTCTGATTGGTTGTTTGTTTTGATTTGTTTTTTTATGTTATGAAAAAAAGATAATATTTCTATTACCCAAAGGGGCAAAGGAGCAGAATAACAGAATGTATTCAAAAACCATGATAAATTATGAAACTATTATGAAATTAAACAAAAACACTGAGCAAGAAGTGAAAAAAAATAGTTTCTATTCTATTCCTTTGAAATTTACATTTGAAAGCAACTATTTAGGAATCTCTAGAAGTAGGTAATATATTTAAGAAGTCTATTTACCAATGGTCCAGAAGAAACTGCATTTCTTCCATACATTTTGTTTTCTAAGAGCAGTAACATCCCTTCCAGTGACAAATTTAGTGTATTTAAAATTGAAAACTCTCTGCAAACAACAAAACAACAAAGCAACAGTGGCTACTGCTTTTTTGAAACAGACTGACAGACTAATGAGAACCCCAAGTATTATTCACAAGGAAAGAGAACTATCCACCTGTTTATGGAATATCCTGAACTATAGCAATGGACCTAGGAAAAACCTGTCCCATAAGTAACCATGGGCTAATTTTTTGATGTTGTAACCATCCTCATGTGTCTTGAAGGACCAAAAAAAACTCCACCATAATTGTCTTAGCTTTTTCTTGAAAGACATTTAGGGAGACAGATGATGTTAAGCAGAAGACACATGAAAATTAATTGTCATAAACAGCCATAGGTACAAAGCCTCTTCTTGACTTCACATAGCAACAGATACAAAGCCAACAGCTCTTAAGTAGCTGCAGACTCCCCAAGATGCACCATACCTCTTTTCCTTTGCAAAAAGTATTTCTTAAGAGGCTTTTTATTTTCTTTTTAAGCTAAACTCTGCAGTGGGCTGATCTTTTGGACCCATCCAAGAAAGCAGTTTTGAAATGCATCACCTATTGATGCACATTTTGATCCTTTACAGCTAGAATGGACCTATTCAGTGCTCAGTTTGTCTTTTTAACATGTCAGATACACACACCACCTGTTCCTGGCAAGTGCTTAATACTGCAAATGCAATGAGGCTGGTCCTCCACATAGTCCTTTCTTCAGCCCATGGGGTAACTCCATTAGCTTCAGGTGGGGGTCATTGCTGATTCATGCCACCAGAAGGTGTCATTAGAAGACCCAGCTCATCCACCCTGAGGTATTAACATGGCTTCCTTCCTCCCGTGGACTTATTTCCCTTGGGTTTGATATGATTTTTCCATGATGGAAATTTTTTCAGCCTCTACAGTGCAGCACAGCAAAATTCTATGGAATTCAGGGCAAAACTGATATTGAGAAATTCTTTCACACACATGCAAAAACAATGACATGCAGCATGAAGTTACATTTCATATGTAAAACAGCAATTTGCAAGCTCCAGTTACCTTTTATGACTTCCATAAAAGGCAAACAGACTATATTAACCCAGTATGACTTGTTCTCTTTTTAACATTGAACTGAACAATAGGGAAGAAAAAAAAAAAAGAGTCTATGAAAGAGAAAAATGCTCACAGATTTCTTAGGTTACACCAAGGCTAAAAGTAAATGTTTGTAATTCTGCTTTCTAAAGTCCTTTAACAAGACACTAGACAGCAGAAAGGAAAACATTACTTGTAGAGCACAGATATTATGAATCCAGGTTTCATTTAAATAGTTGGTTACAAGTGGGCTGGCTCCCAAGTCAGCTCAGCAAGGCACTGTACATAAGGAAGTTTTTAACTGTCTCTCACCTTTTGCAACAGGACTTTGTAGGCATTAGAAAACAAGACAAAACCAGAAAACATCTCTCCACAGGTGAACTGTTTCTTTGCTGCCATCCTCACCCTATTCTGCTCTCAACAACTAACACAAAACCCTCTACAAAGGGACTTTTTTATCACAGAACAAAGAACAAAGATGAACCTTCCATCCTTAGTAAGCTTTAAATAGAATTGTTGTGAAGTTGCCAAAGTGACCCGGGCCATTGGAAAAGCAAAGTTTCTTGAGTTCAAAGAGAAAAGTTTTTTTTTTTTTCACTGAACTTTGTTCTGGCAGCATATTGAAGTGGCTTCAGGACATACTAGTTCCATTTCTACCTTTGTTTAGTATTTTGTTCAGACAAGTCCAGTCCAGATTTGGTTACCTGACTTCACTGTAGTCAGCTACATTTCTACCCTACTGTCATACTCATCTTTAGCATGCTGGAAATCTGGTGTTTTTAAGCAGTCTTTTAAAATACTTCTAATAATTTTTAAAGCTTACATCTACTGATTTTATTTATTTGTGTGTGCATGCATTGTTCTTTCTTGCCTATGTTACATTTTCTACTAATAAAAATTAAAATTCTGTTTAGCAAAGGTCTTTGACATCTTATTTTCTAATGCTTAAAGAAAGTATTAGAAAGCTTGCTGATACCTTAGGAAAAAGAAGCTTTGCATTGTCAAGAACAAAACAAAACATTGTTTTTAAACATGCTATGACTTTCTAGAAAATGCTTTCACAGCACTCCAGTCTGCCACTCAAGTTTCTAAATCAAAGGTCATTGTTCCCATTCTCCACAAGCAGCCCCACACCACAGCACTTTGCAAATACAAGCAGAAAGTCAAAGATTAAAGCAAGTTTCCTCCACATGCTTTTATATCAGAGTTCTTCATAGAAGCATCCTTTCTTTTGCTTGTAAGTGCACTAATCATATTTCAATTGCATGCCTACAATATAAAGTTAATAGCTTCCTTATTTCCTCGTTTTAGCATTTCCCCTCTACTCCCTCTGTCTTTTCAATTATACCAGCTAGATCATTTCTTTCATTTCCTTTCTCCAGTATCCTGTTCTCATTTCTTAAACAAAATCACATTTGATCACTTACACTTTTCCTGAGGATAAGCACACGACAGCAGCATCTCTTGCTCCACCATGGTGCTGTCTGTTGCAGGGGTCAGTGGTCTTGTGAGTAGTGCTTTAAGAATATATTTCGGAAAGCTAAGCTCACTCATGCAGGCTTCTGATCTTCTCCAGTACTCTTGGCTTCTGTCTGCTGTCACATGTTACCCTCTCTCCTGAGAAACCTGTGAAACAGGTCTGGCAACACACAGCTTGTGTGTCAGAAGAGCTTTAATTGATTCATTGCAACAGGTACCCACCCTCATTAAAAAAAAAAAAAAAGCTGTTGAAAGGAGCAGTCTCTTAGCGCCTCATTTGAAATTGCAGAACCTAGCAAATGTCACAGCTGGTGCACTTTAAAGGGAAGCTATTTGCTGGGTTTGGGAATAGACAGGAAATAATTTAAAATCAATCTTACATGCCAAATAAACCACAGCTAGCGGAATAATTCGGGTGCTCTTAGTCTGTGGGAGAGCAGGAATCCTTCTGTTGGGCACCAAGGTGACAAGGGCTGCCACTGAGTCTCCCCAAGGCATGGTTTCTCGTGGGACAAAAAAACTCCACATCTTTGCTACAGAGGCCTCTGTCTCACTGATCAGCAACTCTGCTACTGACGTGGGCAAATTGTGTGGACCTGATTTCTGAGAAACACAATGTTAATAGTGCCTCAGTGCTGGCAGAGAGGATTCCTTCACACAGCAACTGCAGAGGCTGTTCCACCTTTCAACAGACCCTGTCTACCCATCCCAAGCTCACCGAGAAGCCCCCACCTTGCAGCTCAGGTGCCATTTATCTGCTCCACCTGTCACCAAGTGGTATTGCAGATGGGCCCTCAGAAAGACCTTTATCAATTTCACATCAGGATGCATCTCATAGTCCCCCTATAGCAGTCTTCTTGCAAGCTGCTGATACCATTGTCAAGGACACACAAGGCTGTGGTTAGCAAGGAACCCAAAAGCAAGAGACGCGGGATTTATGCCTGACTCTGCCTCTAATTTGCCCTGTCACCCGGGGCAAATTGCTTTACCTCTCAGTATTTCTATTTCCCCATCTCTAACACATGCATAATTATAGTTCCCTTTCTTTGGAAAATGCTTTGAAATCTATGTACAAAATGCAGGTTGAAAGAGGAAGCTGTCATTACTGCACACTTGTAAAATATTGGGATGAAGAAGACAATAAGCAGTAAACATTTGAGATTTCATGCATATAAAATGTTGTGTTTTAAGAGGAACATGACCTTATTGTAATAGTGATTAAAAAAAATAATAATCCTGCAGAATTTGGCAAAAGTTCAGTTTCTGTTTTCACATTGGAATGCTGAAAGACAAATCTAAATCAATTCTCACTTCTAGGAACATTACGCCCTCATGGAAACAGCAAGTCCACCAGAGGTTGCCCAGTGGAAAATGACATAATATGGCAATTTCCTGCTTTTCTCTCACCTGGGTAAATAAACTCTCTCATTTTGTAGCCTATAAATACTTATATTCAATAGGTCTAAAAACTTGTCCTTTCTGTCTTTCTCTTTGAAAATAAAAAACTCAGCAAAGGGTAGAAAGATTGTGCGTTTTTACATGTGCAGGTAATCTTGAACATATTGATGCAACACTGTGTTTTCCAGAGGTTGAAGGCTCACATGGGAGCCTTGTACTTGTTTTAATACTTCAGCAACAAAATGAAAGAGATGGTTATATTCATAGAATCATAGAATGGTAGGGGTTGGATGGGACTTCCACTTCTTCAGTGTTGCTCATTGAGGGGCCTTCCTCCATGAGGGGTCAGTAAAAGGCATGACAGGGAATTATCTTTCCACCCAGAGTTTACAGCAAATAATTTTTCACCTGTTGTACATGGGAAGACAGCAGCTGCTGGGCTGTGAGGAGGGTGGGATGGAGCTGTCTTGGCTGTCCTGCCTCTGCTTTTGCTGCCATAATCCACACAATTTCACTCTCAGCCTGAAGACATCTCAGGAGATGGCAACACTCTTAAGATGAATTACTGAGTACCTATATCAGGTTGAAAACTAAGACAAACTTGCAAAAGATTTCAGCAATTATATTGTCCATGTTATCTGTGAAGTAGCAAAGCTATTCCTTTTTTTTCCCTCTGCATCCTTTTACTGTGACAGCTCTCAACAGAAATTTGTTTAAACACTGTCCTACTTAGACTTAAAACTCTGGGTAATTCTTAACATAGGTTATAGCCCAGAGATTAAACTGTGCAATGCTGAAATGGAGATAAGTGACTGTGGGTAAACAGCTTTTTGTGAAATGTCCCTTGATTGCACGTTAATACTGGCACATTCTGAAAGCTTGCTGGAGTCTTGAAATATAATTCCCTACATGACTTAACATGGTCAGCCAGGTTTATTACAGACCAGGAGAATTGTAAATGTATAACCTACTCGTTTCTTACTCCATAATCCATTAACTTCAGAGCCATGCTCTGAGATGTCCTAAGGTTACCACACTGAAGATTTATAGTAAGAAGTGAATCACTCAGGGCTGCGAGCTCAGAAACCCTTGGAAGTGCATTTGCACAAGGGTGTGCTTTTATTTGTGTTGTCTGAATACTACTTACAGTTGTGGGAGGTGACTTCTCAATGATCACATTCTTGCAAAATTAGCAAACTCCTGCTGGGTATTGGATAAGCTTGATATGATTTGAATTTCAGTGGAAATAACTGTTATGAAAAAAGAGAAAGGCTTCTTATAGAGAGGTATTAAAATTGACCAATAAATAATTTAAAATTTTGTTTCTCTTTCTTTGCTGAGCTGTAATTCTGCCTGTGGATGAAGCAGGTCAGAAACTAAAGCTGTCACCTAGCCTTTGATAATGGGAAGCACAGAGTGAGTTGACTCCAGCTTTTTACATCAGAGAAGTGAAAAATAGCAGTTGAAGCTAGGTTTTTTTTGTGATTGAGATAACATTTGGATGAGTGAATGCATGTGGTCAAACATAAAATCCTGAAAGTCTGAAAACCATCTAATGAGCTAAGTGAATCAGTACTGTCAACTGCAGCAAAAACGCTGTGAAGAGTCGAGTTTACATACAAAAGCATTCTGTTGTAATCATGAAATTAAAGTATGAAGTGATAGCAGCCATTTATTTCTTTGGATAAACTCCAAGCATTCAGACTGATGCATATATTTTTATGTGAGTTATTGAAAAGAGTGTTGAAATGACAAACAACCCTTAATTGTGTTGCCTGGCCTTCCAATAAGCTAATATCTGTCATTATAATCACTGTCTGACAAAGTGGTGCAGGTTTCAATAACTGCAGTTGATGCTTGTCTGCAATTCTGTCACTGAGGTGACAAAATAACCAAGTCATGCTCACATCTGCTTCCTTACAATGCTGGATATGGCCAGTATCTGGCCATAACCTACAATTAGGTGTCATTAGCTTTTTGTGGAACTGATCAAAGCTTGTCCAAGTCAAGGGTGATTTATTAATATGCCAAAAGCCTTAACTGGCATAAAATGGAGCAGGTTTAAGCAATTGTTTCTTTAAACAGCACAGTTTTCACACTTAAGGTAATAACTCACTTAGTGCAATGTGAAGATTAAATCATTCATATATTGGTCCACAGAGCCATGTGACAATGTAATCCAGACCATTTGGGTAATCTTTGCTTTTCTATTCTAAGTGAAGAACATTAAATGCTTAATTCAGCATAATAGTGTTTGTTTGAAAAAGACTTCTGGGTTTTCCTGCCAAGCATCTGCTCCTTTCACAGCAAGTGTTACAGGACTGAGGCAAGGGGAGGAATGGGAACCAGTGTTCTCTTTGGAAGGGATTAAACTCATCTGGGGAGAAATGCTGAAGCATTAGGGGCATACACATCCACACACAGCAACTGCATGCAGGTGAGAGGCACAATGCACACTGGACCCGGAGCAAAAGGCTCTAGGAAGTGTTATCTTGTTGCATCCATGTACTTGGAGTGAGTGATCAGCCCAGGCTGTGTCCAAAGTCAGTGGAAAGAACTAGGCTTACTGGGAACATAAGTCATCTGTGTTGGTCCAGATACCTCTACTAAGAGGAGAGAAACTGCTCTAGATCCTTTTGTGCACTGACTGGCTCTCCCTGTAAAGGGCACCTACAGTGACCAGCTCCAAGGTGAACTTCTACATTTACTAAGATGAATCCTGCTTTTCAGACACAGCACAAAACCCAATAGGTTGCATTTACTCTTCTACCTACTTTTCTATTCCTTTTCAGACAAGGGGTTAAAATGTTTCTGCTGTGTTGTGCCCTGCAGACTCTAGAATGACCCTGGAACATACTTTATCATCCTGAGACCTGCTACTTGGACCCCAAAAAGCAAGAGGAGCCACAAAGCAATACCACTGCTGAACATGTCATTACCTGGAAACAAAAGTAGGAGACCTGTGTGGAACTCTTGCAATTTATCCTAGAACAAGATTTCCTGGCTACGATATAAAACTGTTGTAGTGTTTGTGTTCTTTTCTAACTTAAATTAAACAGCGACTCAACATTTTGATTTCTCAGGATCACATATCAAAAGCCATCACATATTTTCAGACAAAATCTACTTCAAGCATCCACAGGCAGGGTAATTTCTGTGTGACACATGTCCACTGTCAGACACAGTACAGATTTCTTCAGAGCAAACAGCAGTAAGATAACTTGGCACTCTGGCTACTTCATCTGGAGTCACTTCAAGGAATGTAGTTTTAAATACTTGCCCATTCAACATTACTATCAAAGTTTTTCCTCCTAAACTGCCTCTTCCTTTAAATCAATGAGTGGAAAACCCATCAGGCTGAAAGGACCATGGTGGGAAGATCAGCCTGCCTAGCTGCTGCAGAAACCTGAAGGTACCCAGGGACAAAGGGCTATAGGTAAGAGATGTGCTTTCCCATTCCTTTTGAGGGTGATGCAACATACTGTTAAAACCAGCACTACCTTTTTTTCTAGCTTCAGCTCCAGCATCACCAAACACACCTGAAGGCATGAGGGATGTGTTTAAACAAAGGAGATGTGAACAGATTCAAATCTCAGGCTTAAAAACAGGCAAACCAAAAGGCTGCAGAAGGCAAAAAGTGGCCAGTTACAGTAACTGCAATGGCAAAACTGTGCAGCATAATGAACCCACTAATAAAATGTTGCCAGCACACAAAAAAAAATCAGTTAACTCTGTGTGCTGTTCCACTGCCTAAGTTAAGCTCTCTTTCCAATTTGTTCTTTCTCCATATTTGGTGACATTGTGGTGTGAGTTTCTGGGCAATGGGCTGGTGAACCAAGAGGGCTGATGCACTGTGAGTCAGCTTCTGCTAGACACTCACAGTGGCAGCAGGTCCCCTCAGAGCCCTGCTGACTCACTTCATTTCTTGTGGCTTTGAATCTAGATTCAGGATTTCCCTGGGTTCATCCAGTCGTTACAGATGAAGGTGCACTGAGATGCTTGGTGAGCTGATGTCACTTAGGTCTGTAGCTGTTTGCTCTGCCAGTGGTGAATCATAGTAATCCCATGTGGACCAAAGAAAGTCAGATGTAAACTGCAAAAGTCCATGTTAAAGTCAGAAAATCATACTCCACAGGTGAAGCTTGTTCTTGCTGAAAATGGTAGGGAGAGATAGATATCCAAGTGTCAGCCTTTGGAGTGGAACTCTATGACAAATAATGGCAATACATAAGTTCCTTTTTAATACTCCCACACTAAACAGAAAAAGAAGGACTGGATTAGTTTCTTCCATTTAAAATAAGAGAACAAGATGTCCATTATTGGCTGTGCCTGGGCCATTTTCCACAGTTAACCTCTGCAGATCACTCTAAAACAAAGAACCTGGGAAGCCAAATGAATTTAAGCATCCAAGTGTAAAATCAGGGACAGAAGACTGAGCAGTGCTGGGTTAGGTGAAAGCAAAGTTGGGTTAAAAGCACTGCTGCATGTATCCTCCTCTCAGTGATTGTATGTGGTTTCTCACTTTTATGTGATTGCCTGGTTATTAATCTACTTTTCAACTACAATTAGCATAAACTGCCAATTCCTCACTCTTAGTGCTGAAAATTTAATTTTGTTTAATTTTTTTTTAATTTTTGTTAATTTTGTTGGGAACAAAAAATCCAGAAAGGTTTAATAACAAGAGGAAGAGGACAGCCTTGCCTATTAGTCAGTGCATGTAGCCAAATTATTTTAGTAAACAAAAATTAAACATAAATAGATTAGATAATGCTAATCTTAGCTGGAAGTGATAGGTTAAAGCTAGAAGGCATATCAAAGGTATTAAACATGCAGGAGATCCCTAGTTTATCTGTGAAGTAAAATAATGGTATTATTCCAAGGGGGAAAAAACCCCCACAAATGTTCATCTAAAAATCATAAAACTGATCATTTCGGGTGTAAGAGGTTGCTCATAGTTAGTTAAAGGGTTAATGATGCTGTATTTCTTGGATGAGTAAGCTTCTTGACTTATTTTCAATGTGCTGACCAGAGGACATGTGTAAGCTTCACTGTATTTATGAAATACCTTAGGGTAGACAAAGTCCAAGTGGCAGCCACATGGTTTAATGCAGCAAAATGGTGACTTGTCATCACCATCAAGTTATCATCACACAAAGTGTCAACAAAGAAATGGCTAAGTTACTGGCAAGTGAGTGAACTCCTTCCTAGTTTGAAATCCCATCATTTATTTTGTCTTGACATTAATTTTCACCAGCATGGCTCTTGCACACCCACTACAAGCAGGCAGTCCCTATTAATTTGATCTCCAAATGTTAAGAAGAATGTCTGTCCACACAGAGCAGCAAAGTCCCTGACTCAGACAGGGAGACAACGGAGTATCCCTCTAAGATCTGCACAAACTGCTGGTGTGGTCTCACCCACCCATCAGTAAGTGTTTAGTTAGGTATTTGTTACACTTAGCTGAAAGGAAATGACAAGCTGG
>JAOEGS010020128.1:44859-70727 GCA_025447755.1 Corythornis vintsioides
GTGTGGTCTCACCCACCCATCAGTAAGTGTTTAGTTAGGTATTTGTTACACTTAGCTGAAAGGAAATGACAAGCTGGGTACAAATTAGCTGAGAGAAGGACAGCAATCCACTTTTTAACACTGCATAGGATTGGTATTTAAAGAATACGATTTCTGAAGCTACATTTCCTCAATTCAATCATTCTTATCTTCATTTCATATAGATGCTGCTTCATCTTACACACAAGAATAGAGCTTTCTCCCAGCTAAATCTGATATGCTTAATGTCAGCACTTTGAAATGCTGTATCTCTTGATGTCACTGCAGCTAGGCATAGACCTGTGATTTTAAGAATTCTTTTGTATTTCCAAATACTCTTTGCATCAAGGGATGACAACTAGCTTATTGTCCACTCTGCTATTTATTTCTTTGGGATCTGTGATTTGCTGGCTGGGTCTTACAAATGTTTTACAAAAATCTGTGTGAACACTAAATTTTAAGAGCTAACAAAATGCCATTACAGCAGAAGATGTTAACATTTTGGGGAAAAAAAAAAATCAGATTTGCTTATTATCTACACAAGGAGACCTTTATGTCTCTGAAGAGAGTGCCTCAGAAATAAATCAGAAATAAAACACAGAATAGCCCTTTTATAGGCTGCTTTGGATATGTTATTTCACCAGTCAGTGGTACCTCAGCATATAATGTCATTCAAGAGTTAGTGATGTAAGCAGATGGGACTTTCTGCTAGTGTGAGTCAGCTTCATAGTCATGATGCAATTTCATTAGCATTTCAGTCCAAAGAGGGAGGGTGTGCTGAAGTGACTCTCCCAGTGCCTGAGCTTTGGTTTGGCCCAAGAGTGTGAATTGCATCAATCTCCAACCACAAATATGCATTCAGTGGAGTGAAAAATCCCTGTGACACAACAGTAGGGATGCTCAGTAAAGCCCCCCCTCCCCAGTGCTCTGCACCAACTGCTGACACAGCCTCCAAGTGCTCAGTGCTACTCCTTTAGTTGGTGGGATCTTGTATTGATCAGAACACATTGCTTCCTAGAGAATACATCCCATGATATAAGCAAAATTCCATACTATAAAAAAAAATGCTTTGGGGGAACAGCCCATACTATTGTAGGAAAGGGATGGGAGAATGACTGAAACAACTTAGCTAGGTGGAACTGATTGGGGTGTGGAGGCTGGGACCTGTTTCCATTGGCTTGGTTCCAAATTCTTATGGGATTTAAGTTTTGCTATAAAAGATATTTAAGTATTTGTACATTATTTCAAAGTTATTTTTATCTTTCCAAATGATAATATTTTGGCTAAAAAAGTAAAAAAAAAAAAAGAAAAAAGAAAAGAAAAGAAAAGGTTTTAATCTAAATCCATACTAAAACTCCCACAATTTTTAAATATAAAGATTTCTTTCACATTCAATGATAGGACAAGGGGCAACGGGTGGAAGCTGGAACAGAGAAGGTTCCACGTGATGTGAACATAAGGAGAAACTTTCCACAGTGAGAGTGACAGAGCACTGGAACAGGCTGCCCAGGGAGGTTGTAGAGTCTCCTCTGGAGACATAAAAAACCCATATGGACACATCCCTTTGTGACTTATCTAGGTGATCCTGCTCTGGCAGGGGGCTTGGACTAGGTGATCTTTCAAGGTTCCTTCCAGCCCCTGACATTCTGTGATTCTCATCCAACTAGATTTCATTTTCCAGAAAACTGGCTTCTTAAGCTATTGCTAACCTGGCACTACTATACCAGATATGGCTGAGCACAGGTTTCATAACAAAACTATATGTTCCAATTCATGTTGGTAGCTGCTTCTGCCTAGAAATCCTACACTTTGTCATGAGTTGTTTTCCAGGAAAGGGCAGCAGAAAATTAACATCCAAATTTGTGGTAGACACCTGCAGAACCTCTTTCCTTTTCTCCTACAACAACTAGTACAGTGCTCTGTATTGATGAAGCCTTGTCCATTTGCAGTGACACAAAGGAAATCATATTTCTTTCTAGTGGTACCAAACTGCCCCATCCAAGGCAGTACATTGCTGAGCATGCAGAAGAGTAAATACTCCCTTTCCTTTCCTGTTGCCCTGCCACCACCCAAAGCATTTGGGCTCCTCCCAAGGTTAAAAATGACAGTGATTTCTCTTCTCAGCCTGAAAAAGGTGGCATTAAAAACATGAAAATGAAGGTGTATGAATCTTGGGTGCCTGGAGCTTACCTGCTCTGCCAATGAAAGTGGAAAGATTTATAGTTTCTAATTTATTTGGATTGCACTGCCTTTAATATGGTAAAAAATACATTGTTGGTTTTTTGTTTTGTATTTTTTTAATCCTGCTACTGTTGTTCCCTTACAGGAATTAAATAGAGGTTATAATGCATTTTTTAAGAAGTTGAATAGCAGTGTGCAGAATCAAGTTTGTGCTTATACAGACAGTTCAACAGAACTTTAGAACCTTTTATAGCCTTAGAACCATTTATACAGTACTGTGCAAGGCTTTGAGTAGTTCTGTGGGGCAGCTTGCATGAGCAATGGGCTTTATTTTTCACCCTGGTTATGGCCATTGGTCTGTGGGCACTCTGGTTTTATTGGGCAGTGTCTTAGCTTCAATCTTATGCTTTGTGCAGCTTCTCCCTCTTGCCAGCCAGCAGGCAGGTTAACATTTCCAGTGGAACAAAACCCTCCTATGATTTCAGCTTGGACACTGAGGAAGAAATGGTGAGAGGGATCCTGTCAAGGAAACAAGGAAAGGAAAGAGATGCTCAGCTGAACTGTTCAGGCAAAGGCAATCCAAGAGAAACTGAGGCATGTTATTTTATCACCCTACCATAAGCAATGGCAGCTGAGGCTTTCATGAACTCATGAGACAGGATGGCATGATTGGGGTTGGAGAGGGCCTGACTCAGCCTCCTGGTCAGCAGGGGTGGAAGTGCTGGGGTTGACCTGTTGTGGCTGTTTGGGTAACCCAAAGGCAACGACCTCACCTGGGTAATGCTGAGGCTTTCAAACAGCTTCCTAATCTGTGGGCAGCCACCCTGCTGTGTCAGGCTATTAAGGAGAGAGAGGCATCTTCTCCAGTAATGGTCACCTTCTCAGCAGCAACTTTTCCTGCCTTTGCTGAGGCATGAGGAGAAAATAAATTAAAAAATAAAATAATAATAAAAAAAAAAATCTGTACAAAGCTGCTGTTTATACTGGAGAGAAAAGAGAAGGTTGATTTATTAACAACAAATTAAAGAATTTCCTGAAGGCCATGTTAAAACATGCTTCCTGACACTGACTTCTATCAGTGAACAGAGTTTCAGATTGCTTTGGAAATTTGCCCATGTCTGTCTCTTAGCCCTCAACTTGACTTGTCCTCAAAAATCAAATTGCAAAATAAGTATTCCAACACTTTGTGCAAAACAAATGTTACTTCTAGCTCTTATTAAAAAAACCAGCCAATCAAAATGCCCCTTGACCCAGTTATTTGCAAATTGATCTAATTTTCCTGTGAAAACTATACAGAAACTCTCAAACTGTTCATCTGCCTCAGGTCATGAACACATAACCAGCCAGTCCTTCTCATTTTTATATATTTATTTTGTCTGGGTTTGGGGAAAATATGTGTCATTTTTAAATGAGCTTATTATAGCCTTGTGTTGAGCTCATATGGGGAGCATCATTGATATAAATTATATTCCATCATTATTTTAAATTGTAGCCCTAACAGAGGAGCTAGTAGCTAAATACACAATTATATACTCATAATAACATGACTCTGTCCAAAGGGCTGTGGAGAGATGTAAGATGCTGAGTGAGCCAACTGGTCAAGCAACAACAAAAGTGCTTTGTATAGCCAGTCATTTTCCCCAGGGCTTCCTTGAAACCTAAAGAGCACTGCTTACATTAGAAAGCCTTCTTACAAAGGGAGCTCAGGCTGGATTGTGACCACTGGTTAGCCATGAGGTGGGGATTTCTCCCTCCCTCCACAGTTCTGGTGACACTTGGCAGCCTTGGTTTTGCTCTGAATATTGGACTGGCCTTTAGATGCCAGCTCCTGTCCATGATGGCTGCCTATTCCTGTGTACAGGAAAATACATGGCTGTGATAGTGCAATGACTGATAGTTTACCAATAAGGTATTATAATGTGTCCCTGGGTCTTTGTGTTGAAGTTTGTCATGCTGTTTTTAAGATCTGGGATGGTTCCACTCTGGCAAAAAAGGAAGATGAACATAAGCAGCCAAAAGCACTTGGTTAGTTACTAGGCACCCTGAAAGATATGTCCTGCTTGGAAAATTCTCATGAACTGAGAGTTAATCATTCAAAGAAAAGGGAAATGATAGCAACAAGACTTAGGTTGTGCTCTGGAAGAGCAGATTAGGGATGGATAATTTGCAGATGCCATTCAGCTGGCAGCCATCCTCTCCCTCTTTGTAATAAAATACACTGAGTATTTGTGATCAGCAAGAACACCATTTAAGATTACATATAGGCTGTACTTGCAAAGCATGGCTTTCCCAGAGGCACAGAATTTGTTAGCTTCTCTTCATTGCACATTTAGTAGTATGATACACAGCCATCAATATATACTGCAGGGTAGGATAGAGCAAGACACATTTGTTACTGTTGTTGATCACATTTGTTATTGAGGTAGCTAAAGAAATTATTAATTCCAAATCTCCATTTCATCAGCATTATGAGACATTCCTGATTTGTGAGAAGTCTCATGATGGATCTATACACATGCATGTTCTTAAAAATAATATCTCATCAAAAAAGTTTGTAATGAACTCAACTAATGAAGAACTGCAAATCTCCCTCCACACTACTGCACATTAAATGAAGGAGACAGTGGATCACGAGCTCAGATTTTACTGTATTGTGCTTAAACTACTCCTCTGTTACAGCAACACAAAAGAGATTAAAACAAGAGTCCAAATTGTCACATACTCATTGCCCACTGCAAGAGGAAGAATGAAGAATACAACTTGCCCTGCCATTTTATTCCTCCTTCTTCCTTTTGGGCATAAAAAATGTACCTATGCAAGGGCTTATGCACCCAATAAAAGGATAATATAGCCTCCAGATACTGAGGTCATTGTGGGAGATCCAGCCCTGGGGGAATAGCCTTAAGAAAAGGATGTAGGGATGTGTTTAATCTGCATGACTTAATACTTTGCAACTAGAAAAACAGGGCAAAAAAAATTTCCTCGGGGTCTTTCCATTGATTCTTACTTGAAGGTACTGTAAAAAATACAAGAAATATAAATATTCAAGCATGACTCACGGATCCACTTCGAAATAGTGTGAAGATGAGAGGCAATAAAAGTGCCTAAAAAGTGTGTGATTACATGTGTATCCAAAGTACCAGTATTAAAAAAAAAAAAATGAGGAAGAAAAGGAGATACTAAACTTGAGTAATGCTCTGCTGCAGTACACAGCAACCACAGCATAATTCACACACAAATTTGTGAGGAAATATATCCTCTTCTCAAATTCCCTAGCTGGCACATTGTCAGAGGTCACTGTTGCCTTCACTGCTTATTCAGCATAAGAGTCAGTAACATCATCATTTTTCTCAGCAGTTACACATACGTATTTCCAAAAGATTTTCCAGTGTTTATCTGGATGCTTTGAGACACTCTGACCTTGAAAGAGAAGGTCTATGTGCACCCATCTATCACTCAGGGGTGTCTTTTAATTAGGGTGAAAGAAACACCCTGCTGTGTGGAAACAGGCAGTTCATATGTTGGTTATTCCTTCCTCTCTGCCGTGAGGGAAGACCAAGGCCATAGTGCACATCACAGGGACCTGTGGAATGTTCAGTCCCACAGCACATCTCCATTCAGCTAACACCCAGGGAAAGGGCTTAGCATGTCATTTGTCAGTCACACTGAGGAGCTGAGAGATGGATGTCAGGGATTTCCATCACACTGTATTAGTTGAAAGGAACATTCAGATTCACAGATTCACAGATATTAGGGGTTGGAAGAGACCTAGAAGATCATCTAGTCCAACCCCCCTGCCTGAGCAGGACCACCTAGACCAAATCACCCAGGAACAGATCAAATACATGCAAAGGATGTGAAATCAGACACAACAGGGAAGGGGAAGGCTGATTGTCTATGGACCTTCTAGAAGGCTGTGCTGAGCCATTGCCTTGGGGAGGGAGGCACAGGCTCCACAGGACATGTGCAATGAGTCATATTTGTGTCCTTGCTTATATGCAGAGCCAGTTAGATAGGGTTTTTTTCTCCCTCATCATCAAAAATTGATGGGGAAAATCAAGAGAAGAGAAAGTCTATTGGCTCAGATCAAGCCAGATTAAGTTATCACAGCTTTCTTGTCAAAATATGGAGAAAAAAATATTTATGGACCACAAAAGAATTCAGTCATACCTATTGATAGTGATGGCCAAAATTATATTGTTATGCATTTATATATTGTCCTGTAAGGACACGGCAGGTTCTCCGGCTCATTGTCAGTTGACTCTCTGATAGAGTAAAAGCCAGAAAAATTGCATGAATCCACTTCCTATGATATTTTAGGGGACAGCTGATATCTGATCACAAAGTACTCAGGGGTGCATAGTGACCCCAAGAAGAGGAAATCAAGAAAACAGGTCACCTGATGCCCTGACTGGAATAGTTATGCAAGAACCAGGCACAAAACACTTCATTATCTAGGGCAGGCACAGTCATCAGGGAAGTGAAAGGTGGGGAGCTCAAGGCAGGAAGGAGGTGCTGCCAGAGACATGAGTGTGTGATGCAACACAGCAGCAGAAGGAAGCTGAAGGAAGAGGAATCTCATCAGAGAGGTGAGAAACACTTTCCAGGTGACTTGACTGAGGCATGATCATCAAGACTGCACAGAGGTCTGGGCATCACTCTGCTAGAAAGCAGTTCTGAGTCAGAGGAATGTTAAGTGGAACCAGCAATGATCTCCGGGCTGGGAGGAAACATAAGAGTGCTTCGGTAAGCTATAGGAATTTCTGGGACAAGACTATTTGAAGGGTCAATAAGTGAAAAAGGGAGATAAATCACTTATGGCAGATCAAGAAGTATGACTCAGAGTGTTATATGTTTGTACAGCACTTATAGATTGCTCAGAAATGTTAAAGAACAAGTCCATAGTCTGAGGCCCTTACGGTCTAGTCAGAGGCATGAGATCGTACATCGCTTTGAGAGTGGAAGGAAAGAAGATTGAAGTTGATGGAGATAATAGTAAGCCTTGTGTTGAAAATAAGACAGGACAAACTTAAAGTGAACATTAAATTTCAAATAGATCATTAAGACCATAGCAAAATCTCCCAAGTAAATTGACAAAATACTCATTTGTCACATCCAAGCAAAAGAGTATCACCTAGGGAATGAATAATCTCTCCCCAGAGGAGGGAAACAAACTGTTTAATGCAGCTAAAGGAACACAGATGGGGGCTTAGCAAGGAGCACACAGAAACAATGCAAACAGCAGAGTGCTGGACAGAAGCATCATCCTTTGCAGGCATTGCTTCCTCTGTAAAGAAAATGTAGAACAACTACTGTCATTCATATGAAGCCCCATTACACCAGTGATATCTCTCTAGAATGGGGGTTTCAAAATTATTAAGTGGTTTTGGAAGCTCCATTTCTGTTGCATTGAAGCATAAGGGCTAGGACTGTATTCTGATTTACAGAGAGAGAGATGGTCTTGACTTTTGGCTTCCCAGTCTTGCATAAAAATGATTTACTATCATTTCATACCATGACTGAGTCTGTCATACAATTCTGTGTCACAACACTATCACACTTATTTTATAGCTGTTCAAGAGACAACCTAGTATGTAAACCAGCTGATCTTTATTATCCTTCTTCTCTAAGATTTAAATATTGGATGCATGCAAGACCAGATATATTATGGCAATTTTATGCCAGGAAGTCCACTGGAGTCATTACTAATTACACAGCTGATCAGAATCAGCTCTCAAGGTAATTTTATTGATTTCCTCATTCTGTTTCAGATTCCTTACACTCATTCATCACTGGCTTAGCAACAGTGAAAGTAATGATCAGTGTTAATACCTAGAAATGTTGGGGTGGAAAGAGAGACTTCCTTCACATTCAGCACAGCAAAATGCTTCTGGGAGTGAACATGTTCATTGCTGAGTGTAGTAAAGAGGTTTACAAAATATGTTATCTTTTGCATAAAATTTTGTTCTTGTACTTTCTAAATCATATTCCATCAAGGATCACATTTCTCAAGGACTTGATGCATTATCCACGATTTAGTTTCCCTAAAGCAACTTGCTTAGGACTCCAGGAACTGATATTCCAGAAGTGCCTGAATGGTCCCAGTAGTGTAGAATGCTCTTCCAGTGTGAAATATACCTGAACATACTTGCATTTGAAAAGATAAGATAAATAAATAGATAAAGTTTGCCATCTAGAGGAACTGTACAGAAATCCATTTTTCTTTCTGTTATTGCAGTTATTCATGTGAGCATGAGTAGGCCAATGAAAGCAAGAGACACATTTTGGTATTAATTATATTTGTTCTTTTTGTCATTCAGCTTCTTTTTTTTGTTTGTTTGTTTTTTGCAACCATTAGAAGGATCCCTTGCTCCATCTTGAAATGAAATATCAACCTCTACCTTTTCCAGGACATCATCCTCTGTTCTCCACAGAAAGACAGTCTTTACACCAAGAGAAGTTTGAAGGACAAGGACACCCTGCCTCACTCACCTGTGGATAAATGAAAATAATTGTCATCACCTGTGTGTGTTTCTTGTCTAATGCAGTAGAGGAAAAAACCAGATAAGCAGTCCCCGAGCCAGATCTATAATAGGATGGGTCCTAGACCACATGGAGTTGATAGATCTTAGCTGAGATCTTTCACTACTCAGACCTCATCTCTGAATAACCAACCTTGTGAAACAGGTTACTCGATGGAGAACAGGGCTGTGAAGAGCCCTACTGCACAGCCCAGCACACTCCCTGTGGGGCTTGCTGCTGTCTCTCACCAGTCCTAACATCCTACTTACCTCCAAAAAAGAGCTGCAAGCTGACTCAGCTGCAGTTGTCAAGCCCTGGAGACTCTGACAAGATTCCATACGTGGGTGGAAAGGGTAGAGGCTAGCAAACAAGAGCTGCAGGTGGAACAGCAGGTTATGGGGAAATTGCTTCAACCAAAAGCATTGAAAGGGATCCAGGCCACAAGGTATTGGAGCTGCCTGAAAAAAAACCAACTAACCAGTTGATAAAGGAAGGGTAAGATGATACAGCCACTGTGGTGGGACTCACAAAGCAGCTACATGTGGCTCATTTGCTTGGTAAAGCCAACGGGATTTCCAATCCAGTAGCAATGTGTGGGGGATGGAGTGGTGGGAAGGTGACCATGGTGGGCAGGCATGAATGTGTCCAAGCTGCAAGGCCAAGGAAAGTCAGGTGTCCTTTTCTTCAGGTGAAATCAAGCTGCACACAAGGCTGTGTGCAATCCAGTCAAGGCTGTTGTGCCACTCATCCTGGTCAAACATGCAAGTGCCTCCCTTTCTCTTGTGTAAGAGTGTGTTAGGTAAGCACCAGCACAGAGAACAGTGGTGCAATTATTTGTCTAGGCACAAGGTCATTGACACTGTTTGTTAAAATGCCTCAGTTTCAGACCTTAGTTTAGGCCTCAAGCACAGATGCTTCAAAGAGATTATGAGAAGAATGAGCATCATTCTTGTTTCACTGGATGGAAAGTAGTATCTCCTTCCAGCTTCAGGCACAGCAGGGTAAAGCAATAAACAGAGCTTCACATTAATTTTCATTATACTTGGTAGTGAGGACTTCATATAATTAAGCAAATAGCTCTGTCCTGCTTCTTTTGAAATGAAAAGGAGTTTTGCCACGTAGAGAAATTAAAAATAGAAAAATGCTTGCTGTGCTTTGGCCTTTTCACGGTCGTGGTGATACCAGAAGAGTCACGTCTTGGTGGAAGTCAAAGAGATGCTGCCAGCTTACACCAGAGGTGAATGGTACCAGTTGTGAGCTGTAATCCCTCAGGCTAATGACAAACTCATCAGTTCAGAGATTCTTCTGAGTTCACTTTTAGGGATCAGTGTTGGTTTATCTGCCAAACCATAATTTTTAGCATTTTGATGATGTACCTCAGGACCTTTGTTTAACTTCTGAATTACCACTCCTTTGGGCTGAGAAGCTGGTGACAATTAGATGAGTTGTCCCCAGTTCAGTGCTGGCCTGATATGGTACCCACCCTGCTGTACCCTATTGTTTAATCATACCTCACTCCTCTTGAGATTCATTTATCTTTCTTTCAAGTTTCAAACTATTTCCTGCTTTACTGTGATTTATGATGAAAGAGAAATGTTGCTAATTGATCCCCTTTAGGTGACTAGCTCTTGCAAGAGCAAGAGACCTGTCAGTGATGGTAAACATCTGTTTGACAAGAATTTTCCTCTTTCTATTTCCCTTTGGAAGTTTTAAGAACAGCTAAAGCTCTGCTGGTAAAGGATAAGCAATACACCTCAGCCTTCATCTGAGAAATTACAAGTACAGGCAACCACAGTAATAGACACCTCTCAGATCTTATAATATCTAGTTGATCAGACTGGCAAAACCTTTTCATTGGGAGCTGCCCTTTGCACATTAACCTACATGTTAATAATCCTCTGCACACAGTGACCACAATAGCCCATGTGCACAGTTGTGTCAGATTGTGTCAGCACATGGGTGACAAAAGTTTCCAAGTTGGCTGTTTACTGGAAAAGCCAGGAAGAAGCCATCACCTTGGTGCTCAGCCCACATCAGTTACTTGGCAGAGAGGAAAACATAGGGAGAAAAGCAGTGGAACTGACTGTGGCATCGTGGCCTGTGCAGAAGTTGATTGATTGCTTTGGTCCTTAAGCAAAGTAGTTACTGCTGCTTTCCAGCCCAGATGGAAAACAATTCTGTTACAGAGTTGTATGTTTTTACAAAGAGCAGTTCTATGTAAGTACTGATACACCTCAGTCAGGAGTTGTGCAGATATATTTGGCACAGGCCTGGGGCAGAAGGATTTATTTGGTAACATCTCAAGGATTCTCCTCCATCCGTTTTTTTGTGCTTCTCTAATATCATGTTCATCCTTGAGAACAAAATAATTTCCCTGCAAATACTGAATTCTTGGGAACCTTTCAAGCCATCTGCTGGGAGAGCCCAGCTTTGTGCAGCTCCTAAGTAGTTCAGCTAGATAATAAGCATCAGTGGATGTCACATCAAAGGGAAGAGGAGTCCATAAAAGCAAGAAATGTTGATTGATTTATTAACAACCTCTGTCTGGTTATGAGTCAACTGCAAGTATACCCTACCATATTTTCAGCTTCACAAAGCTCAGCTGTTGTGGTAGCAACATTAGCCTATCCCTTCTAATACCTCACACCAGAAAAAAAAAATAAAAATAAAGAAGTTGGAAATATTTCTGGGCTTTGTAGTCCCAGCAAAGACTTTTGGCTCTACAACTTCTTCCCAGTAAAGCTGTCCTACTGATTCTGGTACTTCATCACCTTAGAGTTCATGCAGGTTGTTTTTTGTGAAAAAGCTGATTAATTACTTTTGGATGTGGGTAATTTAGTAAATTAGGAATTGCTACATGTTTCTCTAAACTTTCAAAAGTACTTGGGCTGCATGGATATTTGATTGTTGAAGTGTTCAATAAACTCGATTTTTATTGACTGTTCAGCTCATATTTCTAGAAAATCTAATTTGTTAAGTATCCAAAACTGGGAAAACAGAAATGGAAATGCTTCAGTCACACAGCAGCTTTCTGAAGAATTTGAGGCTCCATTTAGACCACACTGAGAGAAGCAAATATTACTACTTCCAACCTTCTAGTGGAGATAGTTTACCCAGCAGAGAGGAG
Organism: Corythornis vintsioides; assembly: GCA_025447755.1. Taxonomy (NCBI): domain Eukaryota; kingdom Metazoa; phylum Chordata; class Aves; order Coraciiformes; family Alcedinidae; genus Corythornis; species Corythornis vintsioides. The sequence continues at coordinate 56,708 of JAOEGS010020128.1, forward strand.
TCTAGATCTACTGCTGACTTCACTGAGACCAAGACTTCAACCATATACCAGCTTTGAAAAGAATATATTAAACGTGCCTCTCATCCCCAAATGTAGAAAACCAAACTTTTCCTTGATCAAGTCAGAAAGGGAATCAGCTAGTAAGTCAATGGTACTGGACTTTACCCTGAACTCATTGTAAGGTTTAATTTAAAATTAAACATGAAACCAGTCTTTGAGGAACAAAAAAATGGATGTATCACAGTCAAGTCTCTAAACTGATGGATCCAGTCTTATAATAATGTAATATTTTGACCCAGCTTGCCAGAAAAATGGTACCTGCATGAACTGCATGACCCTTCTCACAACAGCAGAAGGAGAATGATGCTCAGTCCTGTAGCTCAGGAGACAATTTGCTTGGTTCTCTGGATTAAATCTTCCAGCATTCAGCAAAGGATATTTGAAGTCACTTATCACACTTCTTGTTGGAGAGGTTTGGAAGGTTTGAATATTGCAGAACATGCCCTTCACAATTCTTTTCAAATATAGTTATCCTGACATTGACAACTCAATAACCAAGAGGCTAACTGGAAATGAACATTAATAGCACTAAAAAAAAATTTCACATTAATGAAATGCTATTCATACTAATTCTTTTTAGTCTTATTAAGTTGATATTGCGTTGCAACTTTTTATTTTTTTCTGATTAGCTGAGAAAACAACCCATTTATAATAAAAAAGGAATCTCAGTGACATCCACATTGATGTAGTGGGATGACACTGGTGTTCATGCAGTTTTATTTTCAGATAGAAATGAAAAATATATGAAATTTTGAGAGGATTGCTCACTTTTGAGGCAGCATTTCCCAATTCCCAAGTCCATTCATGAATTTGTAGCTGCATTTCCAGCTGGATTCTTGGGCTCATAGCTCTGTTGCCCTAAGGGCACTAGGGAGTCAAAGTCTCTTGTTCTACTGACAGCCTCTTAAGAGGTTTCATCTCTTTTGCCATTTATGCTCACACATCCTCTTTCTGACAGCTGCAGTTATTACTTCTGCTGAAAATCCAGGCTAAGAAAGGCTGAGTGCATATCAAAATAATGCCAGCATCAAGAGGTCAAAACCCTTGATGTTTCTAAACCACTAAGTCTTGCTAGAGCTGGAAAGCTGCTCAGTTTTTCATTTCAAGATTAAGGTCAGTTTCCTCTTTCTGAGAAAAAGTGCACCCCTTCTTGAGGCCTTTCCCTCCCAGTTCTGCATCCAGATATGAATTAAGGGTTCATTATTTTAACGTTTACTTTGTTGTGTAACTACTTTGAATAGTGGTTTTTATCTCCATGTCTATATCCAGCATGAGTTTCTTTTTCAAAAATAAGCTGACAATAACATTATTTCAGTGACTTCTATCCAGGATCTGGCAGTTAGTGAACTGCATTAACAAGAATTGATAGGATGAACTATGATATGGAGCTTCAAAAACCTAGAAATTGCTATTATTTATATTAATGCATTCTAGAAGGCTTAGATAATTTTATTTAGTTTCATTATTCACTTTACTTTTTATTTTAATATTCTTTATAAACCAATTCTTTTTTTTCTTTTTTTTTTTTTTCTTTAGAGAATACTGTAGACAGCAAAAAGTATTCCACTATTAATTTATTTTTTCCCCCCCACCATTTTGTTGTCTTCTGGCACTTGCCATCTGATAACATTTTGCCTCTCAATGTCTTGTGGCATAGAGTTTACTACCAGAGACTTCAGAATAATAACACCACATACTTAAGAAAACTTCCTAATATGGTCAATTTCTGAGAGCTACATTTGCATATGTTAAGGGAAATGTCCTCCAGCCAGCATTCCTCTCTACACATAACATGATGCCTGACTGTACGAGTCTCCTCTAGCTGAATCCCTCTGGATTTTCTTCTCTTTGACAAATGTCACAGCCATTTTTCCAAATGGCCAATCACATCATATCAGTATATGGCCAGCTCGTAGTCTTTATAAACTCAGAAAGCTGTGTCTTGTTTGATTTTTTTTCAAAGCTAAATTCCTCTTACAAAATGGGAATTATAGTTTAAAAAAATATTTTGCCCATCAGTATTTTGGGACAGATGGATGAAATTAAGAGAATTACAATGTGAGGGCAGAATGACCCTCCCAATCCAAATGTTCTTACTTGAAGCAGAATATTTATTTAACATAAGCATAGATAAATATGGTAATTGCAATATCTGCCAATCTCACTCAAATAATGCATAGCTTCTTAAATACATGATTGCTGGCTTGTATTATTTTTGTACTTAGGAAAAAAGGTCTGGTAGGAATCCACTTGCATTTTTCACACATGCCTCCAATATGTACGGCTCTCAACTCTGCTTGACTAAATTAACCAATTGTTTCAGGTTACCCACTCAATGAAAAATCAGATTGTCTCTTCCTCAACATACTCTTCATTTCATATGTAAATAGCTCCAAATTACCATGTTGTGCCAAAGGGAAGGGAATGTAAAATTGAATGAATACCAAATGAATACCATGACACCAGTACATCAAAAAATAACATGAGAACTTGACAAATTACCTCCCTCAGATAAAATCATGTACAACTAGCTAACAAAAAGTCCTCCAGGTTTAGGAAGCTAAATTAGCATGTCTGCTGGCTCTTAATTGTTCTAAGAGTCTCTGGTCACAATATCCAACTCTTGTGCTGTGGCACAGGCCAGCTATAGTGTAGCTATTTACAAGTACTGACTGACAGCTAAAGCAACTTCCTCCATTCAAGAATATTAAATAATTGCACCATGCTTTGGATAGCAAGTCAAACACAGAAATCTTGAATTCTTGTTGGAAACAATAAAAAAAATGACACATTTCACATAAGACAAATTCAATTTCATTTCAGTATAGAAGGGTTTGCTGGAAGAAACTTCTTGAATATGACAGTAAATACAAAGGATCTCTGAGGGTAAGCAACAGTCCAAAGCATTAGGCTAAAACACTGAAATTACAAATACCTATTACATGACTCACTGGGAATCACATCCATGAGCAATGGATCCCTCAGAGGCTCTTCTCCAGTTGTTGAAGTGAATAGCTGGGTTCAGCAGTCCAGGACCTTCTGTAGTCTTCCAGTTTTGTTTTGCTTCAGGAAATAATAACTCAAAAAGATTTCAACAGCTTTAGCTGATTATTCTAAGTATAAGAAAACAACAGAGTTGACATTAGATCATGGCTGGCTTTTTAAACACAGCCTCATGGAAAACACAGCCCTCTTAGAAACCAAAAGCTGATCTCATTTCTGGACCGAAGAACCAACTCTGCATTAACAGTCCTGGCCAGAGTACTTTAATCCAAATGGGAAATTTACCCCTGAAAAACAGCAAAAAGTATGAGGTGGACTCAGAAATAGATATATATACTGGTTATCTAGGAGAAGCTGATGTTGATGCCAAGATTTGCAGTGTGTTGACAAGTTTAGGTTAAAAGTCTCAAATAGATCAGCTCAGAAAAGAAACAGGGTTTAACATTGAAAAGCACCTAATTATACTCTATGGAGGAGATGTGCAAGTCCAGAGGCTCTGCATTTGAGATCAACATCATTTCAAATTTGCCATGAAACAGCTGTACTTAGTCAATTTCCATGATTTCTCACATTTTCTCTTGCTTGGTGGGTATTTAGAAGTCTCTCAGCAATTTTCAGTGGCAAATGCTACAACATGCATTTTCTTGTTTGTCCCCTTTCCCCATCTAGTCTGTTCCCCAACAGAACAATTCTTGAATATCACCTTTGCAGGGTGACCTCACAGCACCAGCAGAAAAATGACTAACTTGTTTTGTGATGCGTATTTCTGGGATTATTACTGAGAGGTTTCTTATGTACCTTTGCACTTGGCAGTGATGCTCAAGGAATCCCCATGTCAAACCTCCCAAACATTTCTCCTTGTCTGTAGTTCTAAGTGACCCATTTTCTTCCCTATGCAGGGCACCTGCCCATTTTCCTTTCCAGTGGAAGGGAACCACAGCCACCATCACACTGAGTGAGCAGCAAAGCAAGCTAGGTGAAATGAAAGGAAGGGAAAAGAGGTTTCTTAAGTGGCACCTTGCTTAAGAGACACCTCTCTGTCGATGACTTACTCTATGTTCTCTGATTTATGGGCCTAAGTATACCTACCTCCTTTCTTTAATAAAGTAAAAATACTAACTGGGTGGTGAAGGCCTGTGTATCACTACTTTCTTTTAAATGTTGATTATAGGAGATGCCATGTTTCTTTCCTTCCCACATTTTTTCCTGATCACTATGGCCTTGCATCTGGTATACCTAGCAAGAAGTCAGAAATTTAGGTTCACTTCAAATTCTGCTTTTGAGGACTACAACTTGTGTTTCCCTTAATGGCCTGTTCCAAAACATGCTTGGGGCATTCTGCTCTATTCTTGCTGAAGTTCTGCCTTTGACTTAAACACTGGTGACCAGACGAAGAAGACAGGCCTCTGTAACCACTGTCTCACATGCCCAGCAGAGAGAAGCTCTCTGCCTTCTCTTCCCTTCTCCGGGGGCTATGTCTGTGTTTTGTCAAAGTATCTGCCTCATAAGAGCTGTATCATCAGAGAGACAGCAGCATACCCACATCTTTCACCTCCACAGGAGTGACCCACCTGTTGGGTCACACAGTCGTGCTCTTCTCCCCCTCCCACCCTTGGTGTATAGAAAAGAGCGTGAACTAGTATCTCGGAGTAACGTGTGGATCCTGCCTCACTGTGCCTGTGTCCCTCTGTCTCTGACCCAGTGAATCATAGATCATTTCCATGCAAACCTCATGGGAAGGGAGGGATAAGCCTTCCCTGTGATTCCCACACACACCTAGTCCTGTTAAGTCCCCAGTCTCGCCTACTGACTGTTGAGTTAGGCAGCAGAGAAAGATGGTGCTGGATCCCTCCAGGCAAAGTAGAGTGCAATGAACCATCTCTTCTCTAACACCCTTGGTGAGAGCTCCAACCTCTGGAGAACCTCTAACAGAGGTGGCTCCAACAGGACTGCGTCTGGACCTATTTTAAAGGAAACTGGTGATTATTAGTGTGCATTTTGTGCAGGCCCCAAGCTGAGTGTGCAATGGCATGCTGACTGCCAACACAACAGCTGGAGGAATATCTCACCTGTGAATCTCAGCAGTGATGAGACATCCCTCTGGTTCTGGGCCACATACTCATCCTGTGAGCCTGACAATGTCTCCAAGCAGAACATAGCATCTCATGAGCTTACAGGTTAAGAATGCAACCACTACCAGTAGACATGTCAAGCACAATATATATTTTATTGGTTTCATTTCCAAGCAAGTTAAAAACCAGACTGAAGAAGAAGTGAATAGCATGATCGCTACAATTTAAGGACAACAATCCTGTGATTTACCAGTCCTTTCATTTGATTTGTGTATAATTTTGACAGGAGACCTAAAATTTTGACCATATTTTGAAGTATGACATTGGAAGTATATAAATCATAAACTGTATCTGAAATACCTTAGTCATATTAGAGAACACAGAGTTCAGAGGCTTCTCCTAAAGGTGCTGATTTCTGTTCTATACTTCAGCCTCCTGACTATTATTAGAGCTTGTAATAATCACCATTTTTGCCTTGAGATTTGAGATGGAGTTAAGTCTCAGAGAAAATTGAATGTGTCTAAATAGTTAATAGTAAAGAAATACAGACTTAATTTTTAAATATGTAGAGGACTTTGGAAATAATGTATTAAGAACACTATTTCCATAAAGCATAGTGCTCTACATATTATTATATGTAGAGCACTATGGAAATACCATATTAAGCACATTTCTTATCCATATAGGGTAAACATATATCTGCACTTATTCCAAATATTTTCTTTTTTCAGCAATGGGAGTACTTAGATGAAAGAACTCCCATATGAAATGTTCCTTTTTTTCCTGTATATTCTGAAGATTGAGAAGTCACCCATAATAGAACATATAATCTTTCCATGTGTTTCAAAGTCTTTATGCCCTTTTCATTCCTGCAGTACCTGGCTTTCCATTATGCTGTTTCTTCTTTCTTTGATTTTTTTTTTTTTTTTCACATTATGGGAGGGATATTCTTCCTACAAGCTTACAGAGCATGTCATTTACAAGTGACTCTTCCTACTTCAAGATTTTCCACAGAGTATTGCCACTGAAAAGAATTAGTATTCATTGATGGGAAGACTTATCAATACTGGCAGGAAAACTCTACTTACTAGAAGGGGAATATTACCCTTTGTTGAGATGAAAGATTCCTTATGTCTCTTCCATCAATCTGAAGCGTTGTGACATTTCCTATCACTGTAGTGCAAGGATGTTCCTTCTGGGAAATGCACAGAATATACTAATGAGTATGTTCATAACATCAGACAAAATCTTTCCCCCCCTCTGTAAAAAGACAAAATTATTCTTGGTCTAATACTCCTAAGCCACAGCAGAAAGAAAGTGTAATTGCCTGTAAATAATAGGTCAAAATGACCAAGCATGACATTTTTAAAGTTCAAATCCTCCCATCCTTAGTTATCATACATTGCAGTAGGGCTATTCACAAACAGTATTTGTCAAGCCACTGTGTACTGAAGTGACTTATTTTGTAGTAAATTCAATAATAAGTGAAACAGAGCTTGCTGAGGTTTGCTTTCAATTTCCTTTTCTAAATTCTGTGCCATTTTAAACAAATGACATACTAGTGAGGTGAAGAGGACAGAGGAAAGCACCAGAGATCACCTGAAGGTCAGCATACAGCAGGTCTCTTAATATTAAATTTGCCAGATCTGTGCTGGCTTTCTATCCAACAAAGCAATGTTCTGCATAACAGAAAGGTAAAGAGTGAAACAGTTAGGAGCTTTAGATATAGATACCAGGAAACTGCTTTTTAAGGTTCCAAAAAGCCTGGTCATTACAACATCTGATAATTTACTATTAGACAGATAAAACCCCTGCTTTTCAAAGTAGACATCAAGCAGCAGTTCTTGGGCTCTGAAGTGGAAGATACAACTCTCAGAATTGATCCTCAGTTTACACACACATGAAACACTTCTCTCTTTGCATGTATTTTATGGCAGGTTGTAAGAAACAGATAATGTCTCTTCTTATTTCCATTACAAAGCTCTGTTGGGATACTAATAAGAGTCTGTTCCAGCTGAAGTGAGTAAAACCAGTTCTTCAAAAAAAACAACCAAAAAAAAAAACAAAGAAGAAACCACTTCAAAAAAAAAAAAAAAAAAGGAAAAAGAAAGGAAAAAGATCATCTTTGAATTCTGATTGTCACGCTGGGCATTGCACTTTCCTTTTCCTATTGTATGCTGCTCTGGGGTAGTCACTCCCCTTTCAGACTTACTGTTGGACCAACTCTTTCACAAAGCAGACTGCTCCCCTCTAGGGATATACTCAAACAAACTCAAGGACTGCTTCAGCCAGAAGCACTTTCACACAGTTTGAGCCAAAACTGCTCCAAGGAAGATCTAAATCATGCTGCATGAGAGTTCTGATGCTTTTTAACAGGGTCAAAATCCCAAATGGCAGCAGAGCAGCCAATCTAGTATTCCCTCTCTTCCAGAGGGACTTCCTGGAAGCATGAAATTGCCCAGTGCCTGGCTGGACACATATTTGGCATCATAAAACAGCTGGCCTCAGTGTCTTCAGTCTGGCATTACATTAACTTTCCATGTGCCTTTTGCTGTGTGGCTTTCCTTATTAAAAAAAAAAAAAAAAAAAGTTCACAGTAATTGATATTTCAGAGTAAGTGCTAGGTTTCATATATTTGCTTTCAGAAGTCATGAAGCATGACTCATTTTTAGGAAAGTAAGTAACAAAAAAGCCTTTTAAGAAGGACATTATCAAATGCACAAAGAGTAAGAAAAAAGAATACTTTGACCTGTTCAGGATGGAGAAGCATCCAAACTTTCGAGTTCCCTTCAGTTGCCATTAGAGACCACTGAAGATAAGCAGAGTTTTTACAGAAAACACAACTGTGTCAGTTGAAAAATCTCTAATTAGAAAAAAGTTAACATCCACCAATACGTAAGGAAACAATTGTGTGAGAAGCCATCCTGTAAAATAAATCAGTTGGAATGCAGCAGATGGAAATGGGAGAAAGAAGTGAAGAACAAATGGATGAAATTGCTTCACAGGGCCTGTGCTTTGTAAACGACGTATGGAATTTTCATTGATCTTTGTGTCTTTTTGACATCCTCACACATGACTTCTGAAGAGGGAGACATCTATTTCCCAGAAACAGTTCCCTCTTCTCCAGTGCTTTCAGACTACCTACACATCACCTTCAGTTTATTTTTTTAAAAGCTGAATGGACTGCTGCTCTCATGTCACTCTCCCACTGTTCCCTTCCCACCCAATATACTCACTCCCAATTGTGGTTTTAACAAAGCAACATAAGGAAGTAGTGTTTTGTTGTGCTTGCTTTCTTTCATTGAGATGTGGGTTTCTGACAACCATGTTGGGCTTGTTTTGGAAGTTATCTGCCAGTAAAACTTGACCAAACCTGTTGCATCCTGAGGCAATTGAGCAAAATAGAGTTATGGCTGCTGTAACCTAATCACAAGCAAAAACATGCAGGCGAGTTGTAATTATCAAGGGTTCTTCCATTTGATAACATTTACAGCAAATAGAAAATTAAAAGACTTAAACCAGAGGCAAATGAGTGGAAGCTTTTCCTGAATAAATGACTACTGACTTTTCCCTGGAATCACATGTAAATCTAACCTCCACCAGACAATCTATCCTGAACATTTTTCTTCACTGGATGTCGGGGGCTGAATTTCTGTATTCTCCTTCAGCACTGGTAGCACTTGAGCCCCAACTGATAAAGTATCTGGCAAGGAAGAGCGCAAGGGCTGGTTCATCAGGTATATGCCAAAGTTCGTCTGAAAAACACCAAAATATTTATTAATCCACAAATTATGTTAAAGTTATCAGAGCTATAGAGGATATCACAACCCAGATATGGTTAGAAAATCAATATTGCTTTAAGAATAAGGAGGTATGTACTATCTCCTTATAATTAAGAACATTTAAAACTGATTTATTATAATAGATTAGTAAACAAAAAATAACCTCTTGCTATTCAAGAAGAATACCTTAAGTGGATAAGTAACATCATATTTCATCATGAGTTCCATAGTATCATATATGTAATTTACACTCCCTCATTGTTTTGTCATTTAATGACTGTTCTGGCTTCTTGACAAGTATGTTAATGCATTATCACAAATAAAGTCTAGGCAGCACAAGAATGCAATGTATTTTCAAATAGTGAGGAAAAGTCTTACATCTTCTATCTTGTATTATTCACTTTGGTAACAGACCTCTGTTCTGCCTAGCCTTTGTGAACTTCCCTTCATTTATTTTTATGAATATTTTAGGATATTATTAGGACTACCACCTGTTATCTGTCATTACCTATGAAGTCATCCTACATAAATATTAGATATACTTAGATATGTGTCCTTGTGATACAGAATAATAAAGAGAAACAGAAAAACCACTTTACCCACTGACCATGCAACCCTTGCAGGCACTAAAAACCTGATCTGTGTGTCTGCAGTCTAATGTGTGGCCTTGAGTTTCAGCATGTATTATGTTACAGTTGTAGCTGTGAACAGCTGAGTGTGATCTGGAACTGTCACATAAGAAACTGGTGTGGGTTTTTTTATTTGTTTTCCTACAGTAGAGAATTTAGAAATGCACAAGAAACAGACTTGCAGTCACATGATAGCATTTTCCAAACAATTAGATAATAACTGAAGGATATGTAAAGAAAGAAAGGAATGTTGAAGTCCATGATCAATTGATAATTGATTAGTACACTTCAGAATGTCTTTGTTTTTCAAACTGAGGACCTTGGAAACCCATTACTAATTTTCTTGGGATATTTTGTTTGTTTATTTGGGTTTTGTTTTGTTTTGTTTTTACAGGTATCAATAAAAATTATTTTATTTTGGTAGCCTACAGCCAAAATATACCAGTCATTCTGAAGTGTAAAGTAAATAAATAAGCAAATGAAATTCATTAAAAACAAAACTCTATTCTCCTCCTCAATTTCCTGATTACATTTACTGTCATTGTGCAGATCAATCAATGATCCTGAAATGGAGGGAATTAAATTTACAGTAGGTTTAGAAAAATATGATAGGTAAAAGGAGTTGCAATAAATTAAAAAATATAGTGTTTGATTTTAAGGAAGTATATCTGACAGACTAAATATACAGGCAGTATGTTTTCTCCTGTTCTTGTACTGTATAATTAAATAAAGATGCAGTAAGATAAGGTAACATGAAATAGCTTTTAGCTGTTTGAAGAGTTAGTGAGAGGTAAGGCTGAGGGCAACTCCCAAGTAAGGGAGATACTGTAAAGCAGAGACCTACCCAAACACAGCCTCAGACTCTGAATTTGTGCCCTTCTGATTTATCTGTAATCCTAAATATTAAAAAGAAAACTAGCTCCAAAACAGAGGGTTTTTTGTCTACTTCTGCTCTTCATCTCACATTTGACATGTATATTGGGGTATAAGTTGGACCTGATCAGGCCAAGACCCCAATCCTATAACACTGTGACTGTGTTGTATCAGCCATGATGATAAAGTGGTAAGTTAGTGACTGTTTCACTTAAAATTTATATATATAATATATAAAAATATAAATGTAAAATATCTACATTTTCACAAAATTTTATATGGGATCATTTTTTCCATTCCTGCTTTTCTCTTACTTGTTGACAAGCTGTGGTTTCTCTACAAATAATGTAAAATTAATATTAGTCAATGCTACACCACCTTTCATGCAAGAAGGAATTTTGTAACTTTTTATTAATTTTTATTTATATTTACTGTATTGACATTTTATCTTAAAACAAGACTAAAATAAATCTGGGCAGATTGTTCACTGGAAGATTTTTTTTCTTAAAGCACTTAATATTGGTCCTTAGTACTTCCCTACTCTGATTTGGCATCAGTAGTCTTATAGTATTTTTTCTAGTGCTGAGTGATATTTAAGGAGTTTTCAAGGTGATGATACACTGGTGGTATACATATTTTAGTACTAACACATGCTTGGAGTTGCTGACCTCTTCCCTGTGAATGTTCTTAAGATCAAAATTTAGCTTGTGATTACCAGTGGATTTAATACCTTTTAAGTAAATTTCCTTCTTTTTTCAATAGCTATAAATATTGACTCATCAAATCCTGATAATAGCAACCCCCAAGGAACCATAGAAGCTGCTCATTCTGCCATGTCAGCTCTGTTTGAAGAGAAAGACAAAATGTAGAATTTGCCCCTTCTCACATTTCACTGTTGAAAATGGAGGCTTTCAGACACAGTTTTCAGCCTGCAGAGTTATTCCAAAGAACCACATAATCTCTCTCTCCTCTTGCTACCTTTTCCTGACTTCAAGGGCATTTTATTCTGCATATAACTTTCTTGGAACACAGCAAGAACTGGGCAGGTAGTACCAGACTGAGTTCTACATCTTCATCTGCTCAGACTCTGGTAGCAGTAGGGGCTCTTCTCAAACTCTTAAACTTCACAGGGATAAAAACAAACAGTAAAGCTTCTTGATTAGTAAAAATACAACACTTCAGCTGCTGGGAGAAATAGATACAATGTGCTTATTCTTTCCAACAGTGAATCATATGATAGTCATCACACTCACTTAAAGGAGGAAATATAAAATGCTGTCATTCTTGCATGTTGTTTCAAGTGCCTTTACTGGATCAACAGCAATATGCACTGCTTAGATATTCACTGAGAAATACCCTGGGTGCAGTGTCTGTCTCCTTTTGTAAGATAGAAACCTGAGGTGCTACATCTGACAAAGGCTGAGATGAGCTACCTTCAAGCTACAGCTCCTAAACAATCAGTTAATTCAGACTAGCATTTGGTAGGCAAAGTGCCCTGCTAGCATGGTTAATAAGCATAGAAATGATACTGCATGCCAAAACTTAGCTTTGGATGGATTGTGCTCCTGGATGTAGCTCTCAGCTGCCCAGTAGATCCCAGTAGATAAATTTACCTGTTCATGTCTGCTCATTTTATTTATATAACAACATAACCTCTCTCTCCTGCAAGGATTTAGGAGATGCTATTATTACAGTTGAATATATATTAATCCAAAGATGTTTTATTAACTCTGGATTCACCAAAACTTATTAGTACAGACTTACAAAACAGAAGAATGGAAGTAATCACTTTCAACATGCTAATTTTTCATAATGGAAAAGCAGGAAATTTTAACTTAAAAGTTAAAAAACCCCCATCTTGTTCTGTTGAAAAATATCTGCATGGCAGAATGTTTTCCTAAGAACTGATTTTCCTTTGCTCCAGATCAGTCCCCAACGAGAAAAGACAACCATATTATTTCAGAGATCTATTAATTATATCAATCCCTGTTTGCAAATGTTCCAGATATTTGGATGAAAAGCACTGTATAGTGTAAAACCCTGAATTACTATGAAAATGATGATAATGATGCATCAGATAAGAGAAGTAATTTGCTATCCTTGCTAACGTTTCAGTAAGCAATCTAAAGGCATGGTGCCTAATTCTGCAGGGAAAGAAGCTCTCCCAAGGCATAATGAGATACATAAAGGAGAAGCAGCATCACCCACAGGAAAATAACACAAGCCTTTTAGTGCATGAGGCCATGTGAAAATATAATGGATTTCTCTTGATGCACTGTTATCCATAAATTTATATTGGGGCAGACTGCTATTGCAATTTCCTTTGCTACCTTGACAGCTAGCCCCAGTTTATAGCAGTGCTGCAAATCTATCCACAGGGCTTCTGCTGTTGTTAGCATTAAATTGCATCTGCAAAACACAGAAGACAGGCAAGATTGCAGTGTTCTCTCTGTCTATTCGTGTTATGCATCAGGTGGTCATGCATATGAAAGTTTGTGGCTATTTTTATGCTATTTGCTTAATGCAGTTATCTTGCCTTTTGTAGTATCCTACCATAACAGAAAGTCTCTGTCACAGAAGGAGAGCTCATTTTTATTTTTCAGTCAAAAATTACAGAAGGAATCCTTAATGAGTGTTTCTTCAGAACTGATGGCAGCAGAGCTCACGTTCACTTTGTAGAGGTGCTTGTATTTTATTTCAAACAATGTGATAAAAGGTTTCATAAAAAGCAGCTGGCTATGCTTCAACACCCTGCTTTACATTTATCAGGAAATAATTTATCAGAAAATTGCTTGTGTGGCTAATTACTGTAGTTGGTTCTGACTTTCAGCTGCAACACCTCCATGGAAAACCTCAATCTTTCAACTTGGAGCAGTAGGTTCTCAAGTCTCAGAATAATGGAGAAAAATGGGATTTCAAAAATAAATATCAAACCAGCTTTTATAAACCCAACTTTATTTAGCTCATTATTGAAGTTCAGTGGCAGTACTGTCATTTGGGCTACCAGTTTGGTATATTTTTCCAGGTTGGTGTTCTTGGAAAAACAAAACAAAATGGTAAATACTGACATCTGGCTTTCTTGTTAAGCATTCAGGATTTGCTACTCATTCAGATGTGCATTATCTTTAATGTTTTAGAAATAGAGGAACTCTAACAACCTTACAGGAACATCAGTTCCCCTTCTACTGGGAAATTAGCTTAAATCTTATTTTGCTGCTTTTGTTTTTTGTAGTTAGAATTGCATTATTGACAGCTGTGAACAAACACTGCTAAATTCCTTTTGTGAATCTGTATCTGATAAAAATGAAGTCTATTAGATGACTCCTTAACAGAAAAGTGCATACTAGAGACATGAGTCACCAAAGGATTAGCTCTGCAATTTAACACAGTCACTTGAACTCAATGTTCTTTCTTTCTCTCTCTTCTCACTGTGAACTGTGAAAGATTTGGATCGATGTCCTCTGCTATATCTGCTTGGAACACTGAAGATGCCATAGTCCTCGAGTGCTACTCACCAATAAACAACTGGTGACCATCACCCCACAGGTGACTTGCAGGAAAGATGGGCTGAGTTCAAGCAAAACTAGCAGTTCAGAATATC
>JAOEGS010020130.1:0-70252 GCA_025447755.1 Corythornis vintsioides
TAAAATACTTTTGTATGCTGTTAAAATTAGATTTATTTTTTTTTTTAATCTTGAATTGGTAATTTAACTGTTTCTAAAAACATATTCTTTCTTTCAGCATTCTATAATTCCCAGAGGATCTTTATCTCTGAAGGTGCTGGCTGAGCTACCTATTATCGTCGTTCTTATGTATCAGGTTAGTATACTCCAGTATTTTGCATGTGAATACTTTTTATGGCTTGTGTAATTTCTGCTGGCTAATATAGTAGTAAAAATAAATGTATTTTTGAGATTAAAATATGGTCTGAAAATAAGCTGCTGAGGTTTCTTCATTTTTTTTCTGGTTAGCTTTCAAAACAGTTGACTGTGACTTGTAAATTTCTCTAATACTTTTTTTTTTTTTTAAGCTCTACAAACTGAACATTCATAATGTAGTAGCTGAATTTGTGCCCTTGATAATGAACACTATTATAATACAGGTTTCTGCTCAAGCAAGGTAAGAGCATTTTAACAGTATTTTGATATAATTTTATAAAATACTTGAACCTGCTGTTCAAATTCGCCCAAAATATTTTTGTCTTGTATCCTGTGATGTGTATTTCTAAATGTACTACTAATCTCAAAAGTAGCAATGATTATTTGATTAAAATGGTCTAAATTTTGTAATTAATTAACTGGCAAATCTGATAATACCCATAGCTGTGCAAGTAGATTCCAATTTATTATTTGATTTTATGTATATTTTTTAAAAGAGTTTCTGACAGAAGTCTGTTTTACCACAGATAGCACATGATGGAAACCATATTAAGTAGGACCCTTGCTGCTGTTTAATTGTTCCCATACCACCAGTGGTACATTTTTGCTTTTCCGAAGTATAGCTTAGGTGAAGCCTTGTGATGTAGCAGATACAGGCACTGCTTTTCCTGCTTAAGAGTGAGATGTTCCTAAGCAGCAGCAAGTGTGCTGGGCAAGGCAGCAGGAGTAAGATCTCTGGTCTTTCCCCATCTGTCCAGATGGTCTGAATAAGTGGTTGAAGCTTGAGACAGACAGACAAGACTGTGTGAGGGAATATTGCTTTGAGAAAAATATTGCCCCAGTAAAGGGAATAGAGCCAAACATTTGATGCTAATGTATTGACTTGGCTTTCTATAGAAAATTGAAAATTATATGGCTGTCTCAGGGCTGTGCATTTCTGCTTAGAGCATCAAATGCTGGACATTTGAATGGCAGAGAGCTTGTTGAAAATGGGCTCTCTCATGATGATTTTATTCTTTTAATGAAGTAAGAACTTCACTACAAGATGATGTGATTTGAAGCTTCTGTGAATTTTTTGAACTAAGGTATTGGATAAGGAACAAAATAATAACCTCTGTTCAACTTTATTTCAGGCAACATAAACTTTATAACAAAGAATTGTATGCTGATTTTATTGCTGCTCAAATTAAAACATTGTCCTTTTTGGCTTACATCATAAGAATTTACCAGGTAGGTTTCATTTTTGAACTTGAGGAGGGAAGTGACCAGTATGACTTTGGTGGTCAGGGACTGGAGGGAAGAACATTTGCATAGCAAAGCTGAAGATAGGGCTGTACTCATAGAGGATTATCCTTTCAGAGTTATTATCATGTGAATGTGAAGTAAAAATTTGCTGTTCTTTTATTTCTTTAGCCCCAGGCATTTATGGAATGGCTCTTGTAGTTTTACAAGTAGACTTCTTAGAGAAACAAGTGAACCTTGATTTTTTACTTTTTTTTTCTATAGGAATTAGTGGCTAAATATTCCCAGCAAATGGTAAAAGGAATGTTGCAGTTGCTCTCCAACTGTCCAGCTGAAACAGCACATCTCCGGAAGGAGCTTCTGATTGCAGCTAAGCACATCTTGACAACAGATTTGAGGAGCCGTATGTAGAAAATTCTAAAGATTTCAACTATTTCAATATTTTTTAAGATACATACTGCTTATTTTGGACTATTACACACTTTTTGGAAGGGGGTGTGATTTTTGTTTTCTTAAAAAAATAAAAATAACTGACTAACATGGCATACTGGACAAGTGGCTTTTCTAGCTTTCCAAATGTCTGTTGTTCTAAGTAATTACAATTTGATGATAAATAGTTTTGTTGGTTTGTAATTATGCCTATATTTGTATGAATATTTTAAAATACTAATCTGTTAACTTGAGTGGAAGTAGTTCTGTCAAAACCTGATACTGTATGTTTGATTCAGCACATAGTATTGACTTCAGCAGAGGAAAGCCATTTGTGGCCTGCCTGAATTAACTAGATTTGGTAGATCTGTTTTGGCAGAATTGCAAAATTGGAGATGAGTGTACTGTGTAAAATATATCTTCTCATCTTTACTGTGTGGTACCCTTTCTTTTTCTTTTGCTAACAGCAATTATGGGGTAATGTGATGTCTTGCACTTACTTTGTTACTTAGTTTTTTGTTACTTGCACTTACTTTGTTACTTAGTTTTTTGTTGCTTGTTTAGTAACTTGTTACTTAGTTTTTTGTTGCTAAAAAAGTCCACCATGTTTCCCAGTCCTGCAGTTTAGTATTGTGATTATATACAAAGCTGTTACTTTGGCTGTTTATTTAAGGTAATCAGCTTAATTGGTCTTCATTTTTCAGTGTCTCCTTAACTTTTGACCTTGACAAAATTCATAAGTGAGGTCTTAAAGAGATGATGTTCAACATACTTTGTGAATTTTTATGCTTGGGTAGTGGACAAAACCGTGTCTCCATTGGAAGGATAAACAGCAGTGTGAGCCTAGTAATTAATTGTTCTTGGTCAGCCAGCTGGCGTTTTATTGTACATGTTGATAACATGTCCCTGCAGCCCAGCACTTGGCTACCTGGCAGTCCTGAAGTGGATGTACAGGAGGAAATACTCAGAAACATTAAGGAGAAGAGGGAACATTTTATCACAGAAGGAATAAGGAGTATGAGGAAGAGGAGAAGTAGGATATCAAGTATGATGAGATCTATAGAGTATAAGGCTTTGGTCATTCTAGTGCAGTTCAACTTCAGTGGAAAAATTAGTGTTACTGGAAGTGTTCTATGTTTGCGGGTCTTATCATTGGCATTTCTATTCTCAGTGAATTAGTCTTTTAAACTAAGTCTTCTGTGTTGATGGAGAGTTGGCGAATAATGTCTTGTGTCTTACTGGGATGCGTTTTGACTGGAACTTTGTTTCTGATTTCTAGGAGAGGGGTAAGAGGTGATGCTTTACTACTCTCTCCACTGTCATCACTATAAAAACTACCCCTAAGAAATGTAAATATTAGAGGTTTTACAATCTGGCTTAAAAGAGAGAACTCAAATGAAATGTAGCAGCATACCTATTTTCATCCCTGCTAAGTCAATTCTTTTGAGGATTTTAACAGAACTGTCAATTTTAAAAAGCTAGAATGGTTTGTATGACTGAACAGTGTGAATGTATAGTTTCAATGTAAAATATTATGTTATGAAGTTTAGTGAGAGAGTTCAATCAGTGGTCTATTGTAAACAACTTATTGTTTGCTTTGTTTTAATTTCTCTGACTAGTTCACATTAGGAGTAATAGTACAGCACAGGAATACTAATGTTAAAAGTGTTAAATACAAAAAAGCACATTACTGATTTTCATTTTGGATTTCCTTTGCTTTTTTCAATTGTCAAGTTTTGTATCTCAATCTTTGCTCTGCTAACACTAGCGCATCTAACACTATTTTTTTGAAACAGTGGTTTGATGATCCAATGTAGTTCCTTTCAAGCTATATTTTTGACTGAGCTTTTTTCTCTGCACTATTATTTGTTGACTATGATGGAATTTATTCTTACATCATAGCTGCTGGGGTGGCTGCCCTGTAAAATTGTGGATTGTCTTTGCATCTAGAATCTTTATTCTCATTCTTTATTTGCTTTTTCCACCCTAAGTCTTCCAGATCTCTGCCTCGCTCAATAAACAGTGCCGACACTTCCCTTTTCTTTCCTCTATGTTTCTGCAGAATGTGACATTCTCTTAAAGCAAAGGCAGCTACCATGTTGTCACTTTAATTTTAAGTGGACCACCCTGGTTACTCCTCCATTTCAGATTTCATTCAGAAAATGATGGATTTTAATCTTTAATATTGTTTGGAAATCTGTGGAGAATGAAGGTTGCTGGATGTTCCTTTTTCTCTTTTATTTCACTTAATGTTTTTTTATTATTAATTTTTAATTTTATTAGGAGGTGGGAGCAGTTAATCCTTCCTGCCATTTCCATCATCTGCCTTTAGCGTGGCATGACCTAATAACTGTTGATTTCTATATTAAAAAGAAAATGTTTCTTTGGTCTTGTGTTATTGCTTGATTTTTATAATCTACTTTTTGTTCCCTGGACTCCAAATTGTGTATATTCTGCCTTATATTTTGGGATAGAGTTGCTATGATAAAATGCTGGGCAAAACAGTTCTGTTGCATAGTGTCCTTTCCTGTTACTTGTTAGTTACATAGCAATTTCAACTTTTCAGAACTTTTTCTGTGTGTTTTTTTTTTTTTTCTTCCCCTTTTTTTTTTATTTCTAGATGTAACTGTTTTTGTCATATCATTACTGTAGCTTTGACTGTGTACTGTAAAGTTACTCAAGGGGCAAGCGTCATGAAACCTCATAGTCACAAGAGGTTGTTAGAAAGTTTCCTTGTGAATGACACTGCCTTTTATAGGCTTCAGAAATTGTGTAATAAAACCACTTTCTGGCTTAGTTAAGATTAAACCACTTTGATATTTAAATCTTATTTTGATAATTTCCTTTGCCAATCATTTGTGTATAGCTTTTTATTTTTTTCTCTTGTTATTTTTAAATTGTAGAATTTATTCCATGTATGGATAAGCTCTTTGATGAATCCATACTAATTGGCTCCGGATACACTGCCCGAGAGACACTGAGGTATGACAAAGTTTGGAATAGCTATCTGAGTGCCTGCCAGGGCTAGTTTCTTTCCAAGTTTATTAATGTTTACTACAATGTCTGTAGTAAACATACAATGTCTGTATTGTAGTAAACATTAATAAACTATATGTATATATGTAAAATATATCTGCAAGTTCCTACATATTTGCTTTAAATAACTGATTTTATGATATTCTAATATTGGTAGGGCTTCTGCTGCTGTGAGGAGTGGCTGTTGTTTAACACTTTGGTGCAGCATGGTAGTGTGAGTGTAAAGGAGATAAATGGGTGAATGGAAATTATATCTTTTTTTTTTTTTAATTGCAGAGCACAACCAGAATTGTTCTTATGGTGAAATCAACTAAATATCTTCTCAGTACTTAATGAAACAGCTTTAATCTCATATCCACTGTAAAATCTGAATGAGATTGACAAAACAGTTTTAATAAGTACCTTTAAACTTGCCCATTTGCTATTGAAATAAAAAATGGGAATAATAAGAATTATTTGTCTTCAACAGTCTGCTAGTTTTTAGGTGCTTTTGTTCAAATTAAAGTATGTCTATAGGAGAATTATTTTCTCTTGATTAAGTATCAAGTGCACCTTACTGACAATGTGTGTTACATTTTGAAGTATTTGCTCTAGTAGATGCTTAAACCTTATATAAAAAAAAAATTTAGAAAAATCAGTTTTCATAATTATATTTGAAATAATGAATTGTCAATGATTAATTCTGTGCTTAAAATGGTGCTTATAGCATGCTAATTTGCTCTTAACTGTATGTTGATCAAAATATGTGCTGGGAATGTTCGGCAATGGGGGAAGAAAGATCAGAGAGGTAAATTTAGTCCTGTGGGATGGATTAATGCATCTTTGGTTAGATTGTATGGGTTATGATTCTTTTGTGTAACTGAAAAAGCCTTGTGAGCTCTGGATTCACATATAAAAATAGAAAATTTGGATTTGGAATTTTGGAAATAGCTCCAGGAAGTAATTATTTGTTAAGTCCAAGTAACAACAATTTTAATTGTTCTCAATATGTTTTCTTCACTTCTTGTTTTTACTGATAGACCACTTGCATATAGTACACTGGCAGACCTGGTACATCATGTCCGTCAGCATTTACCACTCAATGATCTCTCCCTTGCTGTCCAGTTATTTGCCAAGAACATTGATGATGAGTCGTTGCCTAGCAGTATCCAGACAATGTCTTGCAAGCTTCTGCTAAATTTGGTAGACTGTATCCGGTCTAAAAGTGAACAGGAAAATGGAAATGGTAGAGATATACTTATGAGAATGTTGGAGGTATTGATCAGTTTAAAACATTTGATAATAAATTGAATATCCTATTTTATAGTACGTTGTCAATCACGTTTTACTTTCAGAAATAAGAATATGTAGAAACAGTCTGCATACTGTATTTCATTTTAATGCGTCAGAGAAGGGCTTCTTAAAATGCTGTGCAACCGGGATGATATAGTAGAGATACTTTGCCAGCTTTTTCAGTGACTTGTTTCAAAGCAGGAAACAATGTCTGTGGTACTGGGGGTAGCTTAACTGTTCTTCCAAAGAAACTTAAAAAAAAAAAAAAATTGTAGTCTAGTACAATTGTTTCATCATTTTGTTTATTGAATTAAAATTTGTAATATGTGAGTTCAGACAAGATACATTCAGGGAAGAAGAGCGTGTACAGATTTGTGGCACACATGGGGAAGTAGCTGATCAAGTCAAGTAGATTTAGTCTTGAAAATCTGTGAAGTACAACAAATAAACTGAAACTGTGCAACATGACCCTTGTTTAATAACAGGCAAAAGGCAGAAATGTTGGGAGCCACTGCTCTGTAGGACTGATTATTACTTTCTAAACCTGACGTACTGCTTAAAACTAAAACTCAAACCTGTAATGTATACATCTGATGCGTGGGACACATACATCTGAAAAATTAGGTGTTCTTACGCTTAATAGTAAATATTTATAGACTGAAATATTAAGTCTTATTTAAAAAATAAACTAAAATAGCTTTTTATTTTAAATTAAGTAGAATTGTAGAGAGATTAGTCATTTAGTTAATGTTTTTACTATCTTTCAGCAAATACTTTTGGAACTTGTTATAAGTAAGCTACTCTGTTGATACACTGAAAAATGTTTGCTGTAATATGAATGTTTTCAGAAATACTTGTCAACAATAATATGTAAAACTAAAGTATTAGTATTAATAGGCTTAGAATAATTTCTCCAGAAGTTTATTTTCTTTTTCTTCCCCCTCCCTACTCTCTCCTCTTTGTTCCTTAGGTTTTTGTTCTGAAATTTCACACTATAGCACGATACCAGCTTTCTGTAATTTTTAAAAAATGCAAGCCCCAGTCTGAACTTGGGGCTGCTGAAACTGCATTACCTGGAGTCCCGACAGCAGCAAATGCAACACCTGTTCCTGTTCCATCTCCTGCCCCAGCCACTCCAGTGGCCCCTGCACCAGTACCTGTGTTTGAAAAACAAGGGGAGAAAGAAAAAGAAGATAAACAGACGTTTCAGGTCACAGATTGCCGAAGCTTAGTAAAAACTTTGGTCTGTGGTGTCAAGACAATCACATGGGGCATAACATCATGCAAAGCACCTGGTGGTAAAACTGCATAATATTTAATTACATTTATCTTTTTATAATTCTACAATTAAAACTTGGTAGTGTGAAAACAAATAATATTTTGAATGGTTAATGCTGTCTTATTCATTGTCTTCTTTCAGAACCACAATTCATTCCCAATAAGCAATTGCAACCTAAGGAGACACAAATCTATATAAAACTTGTAAAATATGCAATGCAAGCTTTAGATATTTATCAGGTATGTAACATGGCCACATAGAACTTTTATTTATACAGTTACTTTGTGTTAGATCTTTTAATATAGATTTATGTGTCAGCTGAAAGACAAATTTCGTGTGTAGTTTATTTACATTTAATTTCAGGACCACAGCTATTGGGACATTTTTTGAATTTCAAGGTACTTAACACTTACAAGGAACAAATGATTCTTTCAGTGCCACTATTGCCCGTATTCATGCAGGCAGGTCAGACTAAAAATAATTGAATTTTATGTAGTGGATTAAATCTTTTCTTCAAAGAGATAGTTTAGTTCTTCAGTTGAAGCATTCACAGGGCTTTGTTTAGCTTCTGTAGTTACACTAAGTACTGATGAAATATAAATGCAGCTGGTTTGGAATTAAGTAACTTTAAAAATACGCTATGGTGTGTTCTGCTGTTGTCTTTTTCCACTCCTGAATTTGTGGTTTTAAATTTGTGAATCTGCTGAAAATATTCTGATTTTTTATTGTCACTTCTCTTGTGTCTAACTTCCAAGTCGTATGGAGCTTGCATATGAAAGTGGTAAAAACTCTTTCTTGTAAAAGGGGAGAAGTGGGCAAAAAGTAATTCAAGTTCTGTAACCATATATATATATATGTGTGCGTGTGTCTGTGTGTGTGTGTGTTTGTTTGTTTTCAATTGTTGTAGGTCCAAATTGCAGGAAATGGACAAACATATGTACGAGTAGCAAACTGCCAGACAGTCAGAATGAAAGAGGAAAAGGAAGTTCTGGAGCATTTTGCTGGCGTGTTCACAATGATGAACCCTTTAACATTTAAAGAAATCTTTCAAACTACTGTTCCTTATATGGTGGAGAGAATATCAAAAAACTATGCTCTTCAGGTATTACGTTTTTGTTTACTTGTTCAATTTCAACTTTAAGGCATATGCTGTTTTCTGCATGCTGTTAAGTTCATAAGGGTGTAGTGGAATTATATTTAATAATGTTGAAATTATCATGCAAGATTTGAAGTCTGTAAAAATACTTTGTAAAGATGGATTTTCAAAAACTTCCCAGACTTAAGTGATGCAGCACAAACTTGAGCACACGAGTTTAAAAAATGCAAATGGACTTAATTCTTGAAATGTTGTGGAATTCTTGTTTTGTTCAGGTGATTGTGTTCTACAGTTCTACAGAACACAAGTCCTATAATATAAATTTAAAATAAAACTTTAAACTTGAACTCTTGAGTTATTTACATGGTGGTTTTCCACTGAGGATAACCAGGATCACTTGCGTAGCAGTGGAGATGGGGAAATAAATTAGTCTTTTTATTTTAAATGGGTAGTGCATTTATTCTTCTTTTCATTGCAGCAACAATAATTCCTTTGTGGTTTCCTTTTATAGATTGTTGCCAATTCTTTTTTGGCAAACCCTACTACCTCTGCTCTCTTCGCAACGATTTTGGTAGAGTATCTTCTGGATCGGCTGCCAGAAATGGGCTCTAATGTGGAACTCTCCAATCTGTATCTCAAGCTGTTCAAGTTAGTCTTTGGTTCAGTTTCTCTATTTGCAGCTGAAAATGAACAAATGCTGAAGGTAAAAGCTGTTTGTGTTAAAATGAAAAAAAATCTGTTTTGACTCATAATTTATTCTTATGATGGTCTTTTCATGCTCAAACCACCACTGGTGATATATCTCCCTTTTTCCCAAACACCAAGTACATTGCTTTATTTATAAGATATGGTTTCTGTGAATGTTTGCTTCATATTTGAAACTATAAAGTGATGTACTGATTCTGAGTATAAATGTATGTGTTTGTGGTCTGATTAGGATTGGTGTAAACCTGTGTAACTTCATGGTCAGAATATCTTCTTGCATATTTTTCCCATATTAAGAACTTTGCTCAGACTAGAATCACTTCTTCATGTGTTGGTGAATCTTGTTCATTTGTGTCATATTCAAAGACATGTACCTTTTAAGATAATTGTGTATTGAAAGGTTTTGATTTTAAGGAATTTTTTTTATTGACAAAAAATGATACAGGTAACTGTGATGATTGTTTCTGTGCTTAATGATTTGTTACAGCAGGATTCTGTTTTCTGAGTTGAACAGAGTAGGGACTACTAATTTTACAGATTATTTGAAAGATAAAATGAAGCAATATTTGTAAGTAATATGAAGCAGTATTCCTATATTCTTGCTTAAATTCTCCTGGTTCACATCAGAATCAAGGTCATTAGGATTTTATAAGCTGAGATCCAATTTAAAGAGGGTGATTTACTACCTTTGCAGTTTCATGCTTCTAATTTTTTTTTTCTGTAGGATTGATGATATGGGCTTTGGGTAGACAATTTAATTGAATGATGAAGGCTATTTGCAGCATTTGCATAGCAATGTAGAAAGCTTTTAGGTGTTAATAAAATCCAGAATTGTGTCAGTTTGTCCTTGATCTGTGAGAATTGTTGTATTTATCAACTATTTTTAATGATTCCTGCAAACTGTTAATGTCTTCTGCTCTAGAAAGGACAGAAGTTCCATAACCTTTTTTTTTTTTTTTTTTTTAATCACTTGTAGAAGTGTATTTTTCAAAATGAAATTTTAGTATTCACAAAAATTAAGAATGGGTGATAAATTTATCTCAGGAGTAAATTAATAACATACAAAGTATTCTGTTGTCATTCTAACAGTTCTGGGTTTTGCCACACATCATCCCTAGGCTCTGTGGAGCAAATTTTTTATTGTCCCAGATTTGCAGTAGGTTTTTTGTTTTAATAAAGTTACTGCTTGGAGTAGAAGGCAGAGTTGATCATTTGGCTAATACGAAGCAAGGGTTTAATTGAAGGTTGTTCTGATTTCTTGATACCATTCAACTATGGATTTAACAATTCTTTAACAGGGGTATAAAATTAGTGTGGTTTCAGAGCACTTTGGAATAGCTGAAGGTTTTTGATCTGTAAAACTTGTACTAAACTTTTATAAAGTGCAGTGATGATAAAATTGATATTAATCATCAAGCTCTATTTATTTATTTATTTATTTTATAGCCACATTTGCACAAGATTGTGAACAGCTCTATGGAACTTGCACAGACTGCCAAAGAACCCTATAACTACTTCCTGCTGCTCAGAGCCCTATTCAGGTCTATTGGAGGAGGCAGTCATGATCTGTTATATCAAGAATTCTTGCCACTGTTACCAAACTTACTTCAAGGTAGAACAATACCTTCTTTCCCCACCCCAGTTTCTAATCTTTGTATGTAAATATTAGTAGTAAAGTTACAATAAGTAATAAAAACAAAACTAAAGCCCTAACCTTGATAAGTAGCTTCTGATTTTGAGCTTAGCAGTTGATTAAATATCTCTAATGTGGTTTATATTAATTTACTATCAGCCTCTTCAGGCTCTGTAGTTTTGGCTGCTTCACTCTTTCTGCTGTCTTTCAGCTTTTTGTAGGGCTGGTTTGTGGTTGCTGGATTTTTTTTTGTTTCATTCATAAGTTTGCTATGGGTAACTTTGTTAACATAAAGTATTTCAGTGTAATGGGAGGAACACTGTTGGCAGGCCATTACCAGTTTTGTGGGAAGAACTTTTAGAGAAGCTCTCGTTGTTTTGCAGTTGAGGGCATGTGTGTGCACCTGTAAGTGCACGATAAATATATTTGCTGATATTGTCAATTTGAGAAATGGAAATAACAATCAGTTTGAGTAATTGAACATTTGAGTTTGCAAAGACTGAGTTCCAGAGATACTGAGGATGAGTAAGGAAATGTGGAGTGCTACTTAAATCTAAGAATAAGCTAATGGGGACAATTCTAGGAACATGAAATAATGTGATTTCCATGAAATCCACGTTCCCATGTAGGGGCCTTTTTTATTGTAATTAGCAATATGTGTGTTTTCAATTAAGTAAAATACATGTCAGTGTAGAAGTAGCACTACTAACTAGCTAGCTAGGTTTATGGAATATATGAAGTCTTGATGGGGAGAAAAATAGGTTGGAAGTATACTTTGTGTGGTGCAACAAATGTACTTGAAATCAATGTTTCCTTTTAGGATTCCCGTTATTTTGAAAACAATTTGTTCTGCATGGATTTTTAAATTTTTTTACAAGGCTGAGATTAGGCTCAAGTTACAGTTTCCTATATTCTTTCATCTGCGGTATCCAGAGTTTAATATTAAATTTTAGAATATGCACAGATAACTTTTTGTATTTGCATGTATCTAGAAAAGTAGTCACTGCACAAGATATTTAGATGCAAGTTATACTTATGAATGGTATTACACTTTGTAAATACATTATTTACAGGGATATAAGCTTTACAGAATTTAAAAATGACAGGTTATTCTCAATTTAGGAAGTAACATTTTTTAACAGTAAATTGTGGATTGACTTTTTCCTTTGAGTGTATAACTTACTGATGATTTTCAGGACTTAATATGTTGCAAAGTGGCCTTCATAAGCAACACATGAAAGACTTGTTTGTAGAGCTCTGCCTCACTGTGCCAGTTCGTTTGAGCTCATTGCTGCCTTATCTGCCAATGTTGATGGATCCCTTGGTGTCGGCTCTCAATGGATCTCAGACCTTGGTTAGCCAAGGCTTAAGAACTCTTGAATTGTGTGTGGATAACTTGCAGCCAGACTTTCTATATGATCACATTCAGCCAGTTCGAGCTGAGCTAATGCAGGTAAATGTGTTGTTTTGTGTTAGACCACAAGAGGTCATTGATTTTCTAAATATAATTAGAAATTTGTGTGAACCTTTGGTTACAAAAACTTGAAAAAAAATGTTAATGAGAACCATACCAGTCTGATTTGTATGTAAAAGGTCAGTTGGTTTTGTACTGCTAAACTGAAAACTCTGAAAAAATTTCAAATGAATTAATAATTTCTTCTATACCCTTTGTTAAGGGGTTAAGACTTAAAGTTAATCCTTGGAACTCAATAGCAGGAACATTTCTGTGTTTAGGATGAGTTGGTACAGAAAATGATTAAAATTTGTTAATTGAAAAAAAGCTAACAAATAATAAAAGCTAATTACCTTCAGCATACCATGATTGACAGCTATATGAAGTTTTATGTATACAGCAAAGATGATGTTTTAAATGTGGCTATTTCCCCCAATACAGTGCTTGCATATACATTCTCCTTTATATGTGGTATTTACTAACTTGCTTTTTATATTTCAAAACTACCTCTGAGTTTAGTTCATTTCAGCCATAACTGGTCTGCCTTGCACTGCTTCCCCCCCAAATTCATAATGTTGTTCATCTAATATTAGTCATAAACATAAAATTACATTTCAATGTGGCAATGATTTGGTAGCTGATTACAGTAATCTGATATAAAACTGCATTTAGGACATCCTGGCTATAAAGCACTGGAAATTCTGTGAACTGAGACTGCTTTTATTCAGTCTAGATAAGTCTTTTCTGAAAGTTATGCAGTATCAATTATATTGAAAAATTTTGATGTGAGACAGGTCTGACCATGTAACATTTAAAATCTCACAGGCTTTGTGGCGTACACTGCGTAATCCTGCAGACAGCATTTCTCATGTGGCTTATCGTGTACTTGGTAAATTTGGTGGAAGTAACAGGAAGATGTTAAAGGAGTCACAGAAACTACAGTATGTAGTCACAGAAATCCAAGGACCCAGTATTACTATTGAATTTTCAGATTGTAAAGCATCCATTCAGCTCCCAATGGAAAAGGTAAGGGCTTAAGTTAACTTCTGTGCTGATAAACTATCCTACTCCATTTTTGTCTTATGGATTTTTTTGAAATTTTGTATGTAGTTTTAAAGTTACTTCTAGTACATACTGAAGATACTGTCCTCTTAATCATCCTGTTGTAGAAATTAGGAAGAGAGTGGTAACAACCTAATTTTTTTAATATTTTTTTTTTCTCTCCTTATAGGCAATTGAGACTGCTCTGGACTGTTTGAAGAGTGCCAACACAGAGCCCTATTATCGGAGGCAGGCATGGGAAGTAATCAAGTGTTTTTTAGTAGCTATGATGAGCCTGGATGATAATAAACATGCATTATACCAACTTCTTGCACATCCCAAGTATGACAATTCTTTAAACATAAATGTGTATGTAAAATTTATAGTGTCTTTAGAACAACCTAATATAGAGTCAGTGCTTAGTCTAGGCATTGTATGGGATTTTTTCTTACTGGTTTATCCTGCATCTTTTAAAATCAGTACAGAACTTTCCAGGAAGAGGAATTTTGTCAGAATGGTATTTAATGCAAATGACATATGTTAATGTTTAATACTTCAGGTTTTTTTTTCCCCCTAATTACAGTCCAGTGTCTAATATTTTATATATTATCAGACATTTTTAAAATTAATTTTAGTTTATTTAAATAGTTGGAGTATTCAGGTGCTTAGTTATGTTTTTAAATATTAAATTGGATTGGGATGTTTTATATGTAGATCTAATGTTTTACTAAAGTGAAAGAGATACAAAATTCAGTTTCATTTGGTTGCCACACTATAACATAATGACTCACATAAGCTATATTTGTCTTAGTGTGGGCAGTTTTTGTTTATTTGGTTGCTTTGGTTGGTTGGTTCTTTTGCTTTTTAATGTCTTCTAGAATTTTAGTAATTGATGCTTAATGAATTTATTGCTTATAGACAACTTTGACAGTTCTGCCTACTAAGAGTGTGCTGACTGACTTTTTTTTTTTTTTTGCAAAATAATAAATGTAGCTAAAGAATATGGTAGGTTTTTAATTTGAACCTGTTGGACTTGACATAAATACAGCTTTGCAATGAATAGGATTTGTTGCACAGTGATTTGATAAATAATATTTCAGTCTGTCAAGATGAAAATCAAATGTCATTTTAAAAAAGGGAAAAATGTCAAAAACTGAAAATGACATTCTGTAATTGAGTTGCAATGTGTTGCCTGTATACATATTGTGTGTAATATGCATGGCTTCTTCTGAGCCACTGGCTTTAAATGTTCCTGATGAAATTGAGCTATCCATCATGTTTGAAAACAGTGGTTGACAAAATTAATATGGACTGAGTGAACTGGTGTAGCTCTATCAAAATCAGGGAAAATGGGAGTTAGAGAAGGAGTTAGATATCAAGAGCAAATTTAAAATCCATGCTCATAATTGAGCTGCCAGTGCTACAGTTTTATTATAATGAACTTAATTTTGTCTTTTAGCTTTACTGAGAAGTCCATACCCAGTGTGATTATTTCACATCGATACAAAGCTCAGGATACTCCTGCTCGTAAAACATTTGAACAGGCCTTGACAGGTGCATTCATGTCAGCAGTCATCAAAGACCTGAGGCCCAGCGCCCTGCCTTTTGTAGCCAGCTTGATCCGGCACTACACGATGGTGGCGGTTGCTCAGCAATGTGGTAAGTGCAGCGTACAGAGATTGTGGGCTGTCCTGAGAGGGGTGCAGAAGGTTATACTTTTTCTAGTAGTAATTTCTTCTAAGAAAGTTGGGATATGCAGTTGTTTCTGAGTAGGTATGTGGTGTTTTTTTTTTGTTGTGGACTGAATTACATTTTAATTCTTTTGAGCAGTGAAAAAAATACTGATTTTAAACAAAAATCAGTCACCTAATAATACTTTTCGAATGCTACACCAACTAAATAGTAACAGCTTGAAACAGTTTGTATTTCCAGAGCATTTGTGAAACTTGACAGATACAGTTATTTTGTGGATAGTCCTTATTTGTCTCATTTCCACTTGTGGTTTTGAAGAACCATCAGAGAAACTAAATAAACATGAGACACTGCAGTGTCTTGCGTCTATGAAGAAAAAATTTTGTTTGAAGTTGGACCATATGATAAATAATTTGGGAAAAGATGTACTATAAGCATATCGCTCTTCATTGTCACATTAATGTAACTTGAATTTTTATGATTCTTCAGTTGAATTAAATCTTGCAGAGCATAGTTTGCATATAGAAGAATAGCATATATATAAGAAAATACTCAAGTAGATGTAATCTTTCCTTCTAAGAGTGAAGAATATTTTACTATGCATTTATATGCAAATAGACACAGTGCTTACTGGCTTTGCCATCAGCTAGTCAGAGGAGTAGTAATATATAACTGAAGGACTATACATATTGAAATATCCATTGCTTTACCTTTCTTTCTCTCTCTCCCCCCATACAAATTGCAGGTCCTTTTTTGCTGCAGTGCTATCAGGTTGGCAGCCAGCCTAGCACAGCCATGTTTCATAGTGAAGAAAATGGGTCAAAAGGCATGGATCCCTTGGTTCTTATTGATGCCATAGCAATCTGTATGGCATATGAGGAGAAGGAACTCTGCAAAATAGGAGAGGTGGCTCTAGCAGTGATATTTGATGTTGCAAGCATTATCTTGGGTTCAAAGGAACGGGTAATACATATATATTTTAAATGTGTTTAAATTATTTCATTTCAGCCAATGCTGTTTTGCTTCTAAAATTTTGGAGGCTACCAATGACTTGAAAAATCAGTCTGATACATTTCTTTGTTTCCAGGCTTGTCAGCTTCCCCTGTTTTCATACATTGTGGAACGTTTATGTGCTTGCTGTTATGAACAAGCTTGGTATGCTAAACTAGGAGGTGTTGTGTCAATTAAATTTCTTATGGAACGACTGCCACTAATTTGGGTCCTCCAGAACCAGCAGACTTTCCTGAAGGCACTTCTCTTTGTTATGATGGATCTAACTGGAGAGGTTTGTATTAGTATGGGGGAACAAAATTATGTTTTTAAATTCACACAGATTGAACTCTTGCTGGTCTTGATTTTGCTTAACTTTAGAATGTGTCATATCTGTAATAGTTAAAAGAGAGTTTTAGTCATTTAAACTTAAACAAAGACCTGAAGTTAGGAATGAGGTTGTCTTTTTCCACGTTAACTTTGCTAAAGTTCTTGAAATTATACTTGCTTCTTTCAGAGTAGAAATGTGTGAGTCTCAGGCAGATTGCTGAAATAACACTAGACTCACTGTCAGTTACAAGAAAAACACTGCTTTTTTGTTTTGTTTTGTGTTTTCTTCTGTGTTTAGTTTGAAAGATGTTAAACTTCTCAAAAACCTATGTGTAGTTGTAGATATCCGGAGAATCAGCTGCTAGACCTTTTCTCAGTTGTGAATCATATGGTGACGGTATTAGGAAGGGTTCCAGCACTTGAGTTTGTTTTTAAAATTGTGTTGCATTTCAACTCACAGTTTTGGAATGACTGTGGAGAAGACTATGTCAATACATGTGTTCTGTGTAAGCTTTATGTGTTTTTAGCTATTGCTAAATTCATCGATGAGTAGTGTGTAGAGTTGTAATCTTTTTTTCTGTATTTATTTAAAATAATCTATGATACTTAGGTTTCCAATGGAGCAGTTGCTATGGCAAAAACCACATTGGAACAGCTTTTGATTAGATGTGCAACTCCCTTAAAAGATGAAGAAAAAACAGAAGAAATCCTGGCAGCACAGGAAAAGTCTTTCCATCATGTAACACATGACCTGGTTCGAGAAGTAACCTCTCCAAACTCTACTGTGAGGAAACAGGCCATGCATTCATTGCAGGTACTCGCACAGGTCACTGGGAAAAGTGTCACGGTGATTATGGAGCCACATAAGGAGGTAAGCAGAAATATTTACTGAAAGGGAATTTAAAGTTGTTTACCAGTTTGGAGTTTCAAATTCTTTTCTGAGTATATTCTCTCACATTAGTGAGTTCAGTTCTTAGTGCTTTGCTAGCATCTGTTTGTCATTTGCTAAGTTTCATTGTTCTAAAACAAACTGTCTGGAGTAGTATAGAAATTAATACAAGCTGTGTCTTGATTTTTTAGACTGTATTTATGGTGTCTGCAGGTTGATTTACTTTGTGAAATTATGGACTACTCATCCCACCAACAATCAGATGTAGGCTAGACCAGGTAGATCTTGAACCTCAGTTTTCTGTTATTCTCTAAATACGAGTCATATTGCTGTGCTGTTCATTATCCAGAAAGTGACTTAAAAAGATCAAAGCTGGTTGAAATGACTTTTTGCTAGATACTCCTTAAAGTTAATAGCATTCGTTTCCTTGAAAGGTAGTACATGTGTGTAAGACCTAAGGGCAACCACAAAATCTGAAATTATAGACGTTGTTTTTGTAGTTTGGTACAGTACAGAGAAGCCCCCTAATTGAAACCTTATTTAGTTAAAGGTATTTATGGAGGGGCATGAGATGTTGGTGTAATGGCAGAAAACTTAGATGACTAGTTTTGTTTTTTCTGATGTTTTAGGAGCTTAAAATATTCTTATTTATTGACCTGAATATTTGAAATGCTTAAATCTATGAATTTCTTTGATGCTAATAACATTATGTGAAGTTATTAAATATTATATTTCTCTTTAGAGAGAATATGTAAATTACAGTTGTTTTGCTGTCTGACTGTGAACTAAATTAGTTCAGAGAAATGTTTTCTTCTTCTTTAGCAAATTCTAAAGAGGTACATCTGGAGCCAAAATAGCAAATGGATAAAAAGGCAAAACCATGACTGATGTAATCTTGTGGCTAGGTCTGTGGGGTCATTTGAATAGGCTGCTAATTTAGTAACCTAAATTACAATGTGTAGGTTCTTCAAGACATGGTTCCTCCAAAAAAGCATTTACTTAGGCATCAACCTGCTAATGCTCAGATTGGCCTGATGGAGGGAAACACATTTTGCACAACCTTGCAACCTCGATTGTTTACAATGGATCTAAATGTTGTGGAACACAAGGTTTTCTACACAGAGGTACCATATTTTTTGTTGTTGTTGTTCTTGTTTTTGAATGCGCATTTTAAACTTCCATCAAAATGTA
The DNA here is from genome assembly GCA_025447755.1 of Corythornis vintsioides. Classification (NCBI taxonomy): domain Eukaryota; kingdom Metazoa; phylum Chordata; class Aves; order Coraciiformes; family Alcedinidae; genus Corythornis; species Corythornis vintsioides. Next base: position 18,513 of record JAOEGS010020130.1, read on the forward strand.
AGAAATTATCCTTAGAGATGTGAACTGTGTTCTCTGCCTTTACCTAAAAAAAACCTAATAGCTCTGAGCTAAGCAGAATATTCTAATGCATGTGAAATATATTAAGTGAACTTTGGTGATTGACTAGCTGAGTTGGCCTAACTTTCTTATTTAGGCCTTACTTTATGCACAGTTTATCATATGAACAGCCTGTTTGCAAACAGACCAATTAGATACTGCCCAACAGAATGCAAAATAGCTAATTTTTGCCAGACTTTTCTCTGGTGCCAGTGCTGATGGCTCTCTTGACTCTGGCTAACCTCTGATTTTCATGGGAACTTACACCCTAATTTTGAGTAAATGTTTGCCTTTTGCTGAAATTAGGAAATTTATTAGTAAGTTTGCATAAACTTGTCTCTTTGAGGAAATGACTCAAAAGGTAACTGATAATAAAATGTGATTCACAATGCTATGCTAAAATGATTATTTTTTCCCCAGTTACTGAATTTGTGTGAGGCTGAAGATACTGCCTTAATGAAGCTACCTTGTTACAAAAGTCTTCCATCACTTGTACCACTTCGAATTGCAGCCTTAAGTAAGTAGAACTTCCTAAACAAAAATTGTTATAGATAATGTCCTTGTGTGCAATGGACAGTGTTCTTCCCAAGATCAGCAGAAAACTTGTGCAGTTGAAGACTGCTCTCTAGAGGTCAGATTTTAATGGAAGGAATAATGGGAAAGTATCACTGCTTTCTTAATGAATAGGATACTGAAATGAACCCAAAATATTTTTAGATTAACTCTGTTGTGTAGCATTAGAACAACTTAAGAACACTGTTAATAGTATTTCCACTCTTTTACTTTTTTATGATATCTGTTGCTTTTGGGAAAATATGCTATGCTTTATCTGTCTGTAATTTAAGATGAAACTTGAAGAGAAGAAATGTAGAATTAGAGGGTTTTTTTCCTCTTTTGAAACTGAGTTAATAGAACTAATTTACTTTGATATTTGCAGATGCTCTAGCTGCCTGCAATTACTTGCCTCAATCAAGAGAGAAAATCATTGCTGCACTTTTCAAGGCACTTAATTCAACAAACAATGAACTGCAGGAGGCAGGAGAAGCATGCATGAGAAAGGTTAGTGTATTAAAACAACGTTGCTTTTGAGGCCATTGTTCTCTCTGCTTTACTAGTTTGTTACAAAGCTTCTTGAGAAAGTTCTCTGCAGGAAATAATGGCTGCTCTGTTAACTTTTTGTTAGTGATACCAATATAATTAAGCTTTTGTCAGATGTGGGTTTCTTGAGCTTTGAACTTAGCAATAAAAATTTCTTCTGGTTGAAATTAAGCAAAATAAGTTCTTGTCCAAGGACTGTGGTTTTTCAGTCTTTGTGACTGTTCAGTCTTTTAGTCTTTTTTGTTTGTCTGGTCTTTGTAAATGTATCTTCATTTTTAAATAGTGTTGGTCCTTCCCAGCAGCTTGGCTAATGTGCATGCCTGGCTTCATTGTAAAAGCTTTTCTCGTGTTTCTTCTTCGTTCCTAAAATCAGTAGAGACCCCATAGCTGGTTTTGGGAAAGTAAGCAATGCAGCATAGTTAGACTCTGCATTACAGTGATCTTAAAGAACAGGACTGTGGCTGTACTGTTTAAGGTCAGACTTGGCATCCTGACATGCTGGTACTCTACACTGTCTGTTCTGTGGGTGTTCTGGTTATAGCATAAGAAAGCTGGAAGGACAGAGAAAAGGATACTCTCATGATTTCTTGCCCAATAGATATGCCTAATGCTAATTTGCCAAGATTTTAATATCATTTCTCTAAATACAGAAAATGATATTAAAAATACTTATATCTTCTTTGACGTGATATGTAGATTTGCTGGGAGGTAGCAAGGAATATAACTGCAGTAATACTGGTCATTTATGTTTGTTTAGGCTATTGACTAATTATAGAGGTCATATGTCTCTTCATGTCACTCTGAACATGAGAGGGGGTGCACTTATTATTTATGGTTTGCTGACAGTACAGTGGGGTTGAGAGGTAAGAGGAGGGAGCAAATAAGGGTTGTTTTGACCTATGCGTTTCCTGATCAGTTTTTCCTGTGATAAATCCATAGGATGTTTGGTTATGATAGGAAACGCACCAGGTTCTCTTGACCTTTTATGTTACTCAGGACTTACGCAGATTGTAATGCAGAAATTTGCTGTATTGCCTTTGACCAGATTGATAGGCAGCTTTTAATAAACTAAGTAGTTTGTCCCTAGCTGTATATAGTAGTGGCAGTTTTTCAATCCACCTGTAATTAACATCTCCTACATGATTATTTTATGCAATATCTTACTGTATGTCAGAAATACTTAAGCACTTCCCAAATCAATTGTGTCACTATATATTTTTCCAGCAATAAATATTGTATAAGCTGTTGCATTTTGAAAGTACAACAAAAAAGGTGAGAAATAAAATCAGCATAATTTATTTTAAGAAAGGTGGTTGCATTAAAGTTGCTCCCTTGTCCATCTTTTCTTAATCCTGTGCTCTCTTGCAGTTCTTGGAAGGAGCTACCATAGAAGTTGATCAAATTCATACACACATGAGACCATTGCTTATGATGTTGGGAGACTATCGAAGTCTGACACTGAATGTTGTGAATCGTCTGACATCTGTCACTAGACTTTTTCCAAACTCTTTTAATGATAAATTCTGTGATCAGATGATGGTAAGCCCATTCACATTTTCTTTAGCTCTTCCAGAAGAAAGTCCTTAAACATTTTGAGTTAATTTCTAAAGAGCTACTAAAACAGAAAGTTTAGAGATGCTCTTTTATAGTGAAGGCATACCTAGTTATGCTAAATTCTGCCTAGACAAATATATCTTTAAGCAAGTTGGGAACAGCAAAATTTACTAAGGAAACCCTTGAAAATACATTTTACTTTATAGTGGCCTAAGCTTTTATTATGGTGTTTTCTTAATTTGTAAAACAGTGGAAGATACTGCCTTTCTTATTTGCAGTTTTCAAATGGTGTGTGTATTATTTTTCCTTTTGCTATAGGTATTAGAAAATTTAAATGCATGCATATCAGGTGAATCATGAAACAAGTGGAAGACTATAAGACTTGATATTCTTATGCCTCTTAGTGTATAACCAATCCTGGATATGGAGAGGATTTCCAGACAAGTAAATTTTGCAATCTGAGGAAAGGAAAACACTGTTTTAATAATTTTTGCCTCTGCTTTTTTTTTTTTTTTTTTTTTTTTTTTATCTTTTGCTGTTACTTGCTCAAGTGGAACAGTATAATTAAAAGAATAATACTAATTATCCTCTCTTCATAGCAACACCTGCGTAAATGGATGGAAGTTGTAGTTATTACACACAAAGGTGGACAACGGAGTGATGGAAATGTAAGTTATTGAAAGTGGAAAGACAAGAAATAAATAATACTAATGTTTTGGATTTAGAGAACTAATTCAAATGTAATTGTTGCCATAAATGGTGTTTTGTTGAATGCTTATGAACTTACATGTATATTGAACAGTCGTTACAAATCTTAGTAAGAGGAATTTCTTACCTTCTTACCTGCTGACAACTGTTACTTTAAAGCCTATTCTCTACAGTTTGGTGTGAGAGCAGCTCAAGGAAGTGGTGGGTGTTTTTCATTTTTAAAAATTTATTCTTCAGGATTTTCTGCTTAGAAATCAGTTCTTCATTGCAATGACTTATGAGCTCAGCAGCAGCATTTCTCTTTTTTCACTAATATGTTTGATGTTCATGACATGGTCATTTGAAAAATACACAGAGTAATAATATAATCCCAGTTAATTTAAAATATAGTTTATGAAAAGCAAGTTCAATATTTACCAGTTGAGATTATATTAAAATCTTTTTCCCATCTAAACTAATGGCTTCAGTGCTAAACTATGGGAAGCTGATCAGTTCTCCTAGAAATGAGAGATTGCACAGTGATAACACTGTGTTCTTAGCAGTATGGCACTGAAGGAAGTTTCTGCTTCAGTGTTCTTTCATTTAGATTACCATAATTCCCATAATTCTGTTAAGATTTTGTTAATAACTTATATTAAGTATTGAGATTTCTTATTGAAACTAGGCAAAAATGGGGGTAATTGTATTAATTCTTTTGTTTTTCCAATTAGAATGAAATTAGATTGGCTTCTTGTTTCCCTCAAAATGTGCAATCTACATAATAATATTATTTTGTATACTGCATACTAGAAATTGTTTTTGGAGGGATGGTGAGGGTAGATGTTTTGTTATTTTCCTTTCCCTTCCTTACTGAATGAACTCTACAGTCTACTTAACTGAAGTATAGTCTCTGTTTAAATTGCACAATGAAAAAAACCCACAGAATTATTTTGGACTTGAGAAGAATTTAATATCTTTTGGGAGAACAGAGGTGACTTTTCTTTGAACTAACCAGCTGTTTGCAAGATAGATGGTACAGTACTGTGAGAAAGCTGTCTCTCTTTTCATGTCTTGTCTAGGGATTTGGGGTGTATGAGAAATTATTTAGAAAGAAAAGTCTGGTTTTTTTGATGCACAAGCCACTTGGCATAGTGCAGTGAATACTCTGTAACTGCCCCATTATCATTATTATCATTATGGGGTTTAGTTCTTACCTGCAAAACCCCTCTGTACTAACAAAGAAAATAAAATGAAAGCATGATATTACATGGGTGGAAGGGTAGACTTCCACAAGAGCAATTTTATCTATACATCATGGAAACTTGATGCCATATATGTGTTAACCCTTCTTATCTATTACTGGCTATGATAATATAGGGAGTGGAAAAAAAGGTAGGCTATATAATAGTGTTTCTGTATGTTTAACTAGTAATATTAATTTGTGTTTCTTTATAGGAAATGAAGATTTGTTCGGCAATTATAAATTTATTCCATCTTATCCCAGCTGCCCCTCAGACTTTGGTTAAACCTCTGCTAGAAGTTGTTATGAAAACAGAACGAGCAATGTTAATTGAGGTAAAAGTGAAAGTTAATATGGCTGATATTTTTACTTTGTAGTATTTTCAAACATTAGTATATAATAATTCAAATATTTCCACACCAGGTTAAAAATACTATTTATAATAAATAAATCTTCTCCTCAAGCCTTCTAGGAATTGATAACATTTGTTGTAGCCTCTTAAAAGTGAAGTTTTGAAATTCTCAGTAAATTCACATAATAATTTAGTGTCTGCATAAATGCCAAGTCAAATGTATTTTTCTGAGTGCTAATAAGTAAGTATCAAATACTCTGTACACTCTGCATTTTTAATGTAAGCCTTAAAATCTTTCAGGCTGGAAGTCCATTCAGGGAACCACTGATAAAATTCTTGACACGACACCCATCCCAGACTGTGGAGCTGTTTATGATGGAAGCCACTTTAAATGATCCACAATGGAGCAGAATGTTTATGGTAAGCTCTGTGGGGAGAGGAGCTGGAAAAAGCTGTTATCTTCACAAATCTGATGAACAAAACATTTAAAATATTTTCCATCTTTTTTTCCCTGTGTGACCCTAATAGTCCTTAATCATGGTCTTACTCTGACAGGTGCATATTCCCTGTTTTCCATTTGTTTGTGCTGAGATGTAGAGTTGTAGGGGTTATTTTTATATATGTGAAATGTAACAGCACTTTCAGTGAGGAAAATATAACCTTTTGGTACTATTGCTTTCAAATGTGGTTATTAAAATTATTTCTTCCCCTTCTTCAGAGTTTCTTAAAACACAAGGATGCCAAACCTCTACGAGATGTACTGGCAGCTAATCCGAACCGATTTATCACTCTGCTGTTACCTGTTGGTACCCAAGCAGCTGTTAGACCTGGTTCTCCAAGCACTACCACAATGCGCCTTGATCTACAGTTTCAGGCTATCAAGGTATTAATTTGATATTTTTTTTTTTTTTTTTGTCTCTGCACGAGATCATTAAAACTTCTTTATCTACAAGGCTGTTGTATACAGGCTTTCAAGTTTTGTGAGTATGTGTTATAGTTTATAGAAAACCACTTGTAAAAAAAGTAGTGTTTGTAGTTGGAGTCACTCAAGGAAGGCAAAAGAGACTCGAACTATAGGTTTTAAATCCAGCTAAAAGAGGAAATCATAGCAACAGAAACTTTAGTTTGGGTTGCTTTTTATTGTTTTGATTTTTTTTTTTTAACTTCCTGTAAAAATTGATTTACACTAGTCTTTACTTGACTCTTTCTTTGCAGTGTTTTAGAACCCTGTATTGACCTTAAAGAATTGCTTTTATATCATTATTTCGACTGACAGATCTGTTGCATGTTGACTGTGCATTTGTCTTGTTTTATTTTTGTCAGATCATAAGTATTATTGTCAAGAATGATGAATGTTGGTTAGCAAATCAACATTCCTTGGTGAATCAGCTGAAACGCGTATGGGTGAGTGAAGCTTTTCAAGAGAGACATCGTAAGGAAAATATGGCTGCGACAAATTGGAAAGAACCTAAGCTATTAGCATATTGCTTACTGAATTACTGCAAGTATGTAAAAACATTTATTTACTATGGCTTTTCTAAGATGTTGGGGTTTTTTTGTTTTGTTTTTTTTTAATTTGGGTAATACTGTAGAGGTACACAGGGGTACTAAAAATGGTTTGAAGTTACTGAAGGGAAAGTGTAATATATTTCATAATACTGCCATTAGCTATAAAACCATGCCTCTGATACTGCCTGCATTTGCTCTCTGCTTATTTAAAACCAATATTAGTTTGTTTAACAAGTCATCAGCATAAAAGTCTGGTACTTTTTTCACAGAAACCTTTGTTTTATCTATTCTTGCAGAAGGAATTATGGTGATATAGAGTTGCTCTTCCAGTTGCTTCGAGCTTTTACGGGTCGATTTCTTTGCAATATGACTTTCTTAAAGGAATACATGGAAGATGAGATCCCCAAAAACTACAGTATTCCGCAAAAACGGGCTTTGTTCTTCCGGTTTGTAGACTTCAATGACCCCAACTTTGGAGATGAGCTCAAAGCCAAGGTAACTGAAGTAATTCAGTCAAAGAAGCCTGGTATTTAGGTTTAATTTTCTTCTTGGAAAATAGGGCAAAAAAACTCGCTTACTTAAATGTCAACGAATTTGATAATTGGCAGAGCCATTTAGGTGAAAATATCATACCTGAAGAAGAACGGTAATACACAGAGACAGCAATTATTCTTACTTTCGGTGCTGACTGCTTCAGTTTATACTTTCTAAGAATCTTTGCCCTTGGAAGGTAAAAAGGAGGGGGGGGAAAGAAAAATCTGTGTGTTTCTGTTCCTTTAAGGTTTTATTTATAGCTTCCTTTTGTAATGCAGTGAGTGTGTCTAACATGCAGGACTGTAAATTAAATTGTTTGACTGTTGACTGCCATTAGAAGAATCCAATAGTTAATTATAACTGTTTTTTTGTTTATGTTCTATAGGTGTTGCAACATATCCTGAATCCTGCATTCTTGTACAGTTTTGAAAAAGGAGAAGGTGAACAGTTGCTGGGACCCCCAAACCCAGAAGGAGATAATCCAGAAAGCATCACCAGTGTTTTTATAACAAAGGTAACAATCTTTGTTAATGTTCAAGTGTTTGAAAATTAAAACAAAGTTGTTCCTCTCATTTGGCTTTTCAATCTTGATTTTATTTAGTTGTACTATTTCTAGGTACTATGATTTGTTTTATCAGATCACATCGTAACTTGGAACTATTGTGGATTCATCTATCATCAATAGGATTGGACTACATTTTTCAGTTTGTGACTTGAATCTCTGTCTTTAGAAATGAGCCTTATATTGTCATAATCCCAGTTGTTTTCATAAGCAAAACTTTCTATGACTGAGCATCAATATCTTTGCAATTCACTTTGATTTCATTGACCCAGTTAGCAGTTATAAAATAGATGTCGAAGATGGTGGCTTGGTTTGTTTTTTCATTATTGTGTTGTTTTGGGTTTTTTTTATTGGTTATCACTTTGGAAGTTCATTTATGTGCTCATTATTAAAAATGTTCTCGCCTGAGGAGGTTATTTTGTGGGTATTAAATTGAATCAAAACAGTGTTTCCAGCTATTAATCTTCTTTAAAAAAATGCTCAAAAAGCAAAAAATCTAGGACTGCTTTTAGAGATAATAAAGTTGGAGTTTGATTTTTTTTTTTTCTCCCCCCACCTTTCTCCTCTTGTTTTTGCTCATCTCTGGCACTAGGTACTTGATCCAGAAAAACAGGCTGATATGTTGGATTCTCTCAGGATATATCTGTTGCAGTTTGCCACACTTCTGGTTGAGCATGCTCCACATCACATTCATGACAATAACAAAAACCGGAACAGCAAACTACGACGCTTAATGACATTTGCTTGGCCTTGCCTCCTCTCCAAGGCATGTGTGGACCCAGCATGCAAATACAGTGGACATTTGCTTTTGGCACACATCATTGCAAAATTTGCCATACATAAGAAGATAGTTCTACAGGTATTGGCTGTTGACTTGTATCCACGTATTTAAGGCACGTTGATAATTTCTGTAGTACACTTTGTTTTATTTTAGATAGTAGAGTAGTTGCACAGTACTTTTGTATACTTAGCATGCAAGCAACAGTTAAATTCATATGCAACAAACAAATACAGAAACAGCAAGTCAAATATTAATACAGATTTATTTGATGATAGGAGAGTCGATAAAGAAATTTGAAGGGATGTGAAAACTGACGGTAAATGGGACAATGAAAAGTCCTTTTAATTGAATGAACAAAACTAGTAATGTTTCCTCATTTAAAAGAGACAGGCATTTCAGTTGAGACAGAATGTGAGGAGCAAAGGAAAACTTTGAATCGGACAGACAGTGGAGAGGGAGGAAGAAAAAGTGAATGTAAGGGTGGCAGAAGTATGCACTGTGTACTTCTGATAATAAAGTATCATGAGATATTAACCAGATTATGGACCTTGAGGAAAAACTCATGGAGTCTGGAGAATGTATGGTGTGGTTTCACTTTCTTTATAAATACTTTATTTTTTAAAATATATATAAATATGAATGTTGATTGTAAACTTTGGTGTTTAGGTTTTTCACAGTCTTCTAAAAGCTCATGCGATGGAGGCCCGAGCTATTGTTAGGCAAGCAATGGCTATTCTGACTCCAGCTGTGCCTGCTCGAATGGAGGATGGACATCAGATGCTGACTCACTGGACGCGTAAAATCATTGTGGAAGAGGGTCATACGGTTCCGCAGCTAGTACATATTTTGCACTTGATAGTACAACATTTCAAGGTACTTGTACCTGTTGTTGTTACAGACTACCATATCTGTTAGTCAGTGTATCTCAGATATCAAGGAAGCAAACTGAATTTAATTTGTAAACAACATAATCTGATTTAGCAAAGATATTTATTTAAAGCTGAAAACTGTTAAATAGCAAACTACATACTAAGTGTTATCAGGACTGCAGTTAGAACTCAAAATGTTAAGTGAAAGTCTACAAGATTAATTTATTGCACATTCATTAGCAGTGGTCTTTAACACAGCTGTGGAGATCTTTTAAGAATTTTTTAAAATGCAGAACCATGTTATTGTCTCCTCTGCAGTGATCCTTGTTAGTTTGACTTCATACAGTCTGTGGGGTTAACTAGGTAACTTTTATCTATGGCTAATAGATGTTGGGAAACATTAAACAGGAGGAATGATGCAGAATGTCAATATAGGAGCATTTTTGAAAATTAAATTAAAATTTTAAAATGAAATTAAAATTTCATTAAAATATTATCCAAAGCACAGCTAGCTAACATATTTAAATAACTTTTCAGGAATCTGTGCTTCAGTGCTTTTTGAATAAATGCCTGTGCAAAAGTGAGTGGTAGGCCTCTCAAAAAATTGGAATGATTGATCCTTGAGCACAATCACGTATCTTTAAAAGAGCATGTAAATTTGCTATCTGAAATCAGTAGTCACTACTGAAAATTGTAGCCAAAAATTTATTTTTAAAGCACATTACTTTTCTGTATTGAAAAATTTGATCATGGTACAGTTTTATTAAACTTTGGGATTAAGACTATTTTACCATTTTGCTTTATTTTCACTCTGTAGGTTTTGTGTAGAATTTTATTGGTTAATGGCTAACATGACTGTGAAAACATCTTTTCAGGTTTATTATCCAGTGAGACATCACTTGGTTCAGCATATGGTTAGTGCCATGCAGAGACTGGGCTTCACTCCCAGTGTTACGATAGAACAAAGAAAATTAGCTGTGGATCTTGCCGAAGTAGTTATTAAATGGGAATTGCAAAGAATTAAAGACCAGCAGGTAGGAAGACTAAATAAACTGGTAAAGATTGAGCTGTTACATAGTCAAATGCTTTTTTAACATGCACATTGTTGATATTTCAGCCAGATTCAGATATGGATGCAAGTGCAAGTGGAGAAGGAGCAAGTTCTGCTTCATCTGTGGTTAAAAGAGGATTGTCTGTGGATTCTGGCCAAGAAGTAAAACGATTTAGGACAGCTACAGGAGCAATAAGTGCTGTAAGAAAAAACCCCAAGTTTTGTTCAAACACTCTGAAACTATAACCTGCACTGACTAAGCAATTTAGTGTAATTGTTTCTTCCACTTAATTTGAATTCAAGGTTGTGGTTTAGAAAATATTTAACATCTGTTCTGCTTGTTATATTTCTTCAGTGTTGTTTATGGTTTCTGTGTTTTGTATACCTGCAGGTATTTGGACGTAGCCAGTCCTTGCCGGGTGCTGATGCACTTCTTTCCAAGCCTATTGACAAGCAGCATACAGATACAGTTGTGAATTTCTTGATTAGAATTGCTTGCCAGGTAGTGTGTTTTATTCTGATATGCAAATACCAGTGCAGCATTAGTAGCTAAAACCATAAACATCTCTTCTCATAAGAGTCCTTTTATGCCTGGATTCTTCTAGTGTTTGTATATGGTATTTTGCCGAAAGGTTAAAAACTTTAATGCCAAATAGTATAAAAAGTAAAATGTTTTTATTATAAGGAAGAAATGGAATTTGATAACCATTTTCAGCGTGTCTTTTATTTCACTAATGGTGGATATAAATAATGAGAAGTATCCTGTAGCTTATCATTCGCATTGTATGTTTCTAGCTTGATGCAGATGATGTGCAACTTTGAAATCAAAACTTTAAATGTGAGTGGTTGCAATCCAGATTTTGAAATTAAGAGTCTCCATTTTACTGTGCTGTTGATCACTTCTAGCATTTTGCTTGTTCTTTATCTTTTCAAGCAAGTACTATATCAGGAGTGACACAATGGCAATAAACATCGCTAGTAGAATTTGTCTGGAGACAGGCAAATACTTCAAAAATTTCGCATAAGCAGTTTTGTTTCATTTATAGATTTGCTTGATGCTGCAAAGTTTGTTCTATTGACTAGATTTAATGTCAAGAATGTTCTATTCCAAAACTGAAGAATATTTAGTAAGGATAATGACTGTAATTGTGTTTTCAAGACCAAATACAGGGAATTACTACTTTATATACAACATAAGGAACTTGCAAACAGAAAAGCTTAACCATTTTGAGCATGTTTAGAGGTGTAGTAATGAAGTATGGGATTAAACTTTAAAACAATATACTTTTGGGTGATTTGGGGTGATTACATAGCTATTTAGACATTTATTTATTCTGATGTTTACTATTAGTTGTCAGCTTTTTATGCGGTTAATTGCTCTGTGACTGTACTGATAAAACTACTTAAGCTCATCCATTTCGGAAAAAAGAAATTATATGCTTGCTTGGACAGCATAATAAATTAATGAGTTGGTTACAAATGGGTGTCATTTTGTTAACTCTGATTAATTGCTAGGTAAATGACAATTCAAACACTGCTGGATCTCCTGGGGAATTGCTGTCACGCCGCTGTGTCAACCTTCTGAAGACAGCTTTACGACCAGACATGTGGCCAAAATCAGAACTGAAGTTGCAATGGTTTGATAAGCTGCTAATGACTGTGGTAGGTAACTTTCTAATCCTGTAGGTCTTTAGGTTTCACTAGCATGTAAATTGATTGAATTCTAGCGATATCCCAATACTGATTTTCTAAGACTTAATCTTTTGATCTTTGTAGTGAAACACAGAAATTATTAATATATGAATTGCATCAGTGGTTATAATTTGTATAGCTTCAATACTTACCAATATTAACTTCCTGTAGTACTGTACTGTACCAAAATAGGTTGTAGTTTCTTTATTTGCATGGTCTGCTGATTGATGTGTTGTGTGGTTTTTGGTTTGTTGGTTTGGTTTTTTTTGGTATGGTTTGATTTTATTTTTTTTTGTTTTTGTTTTAAGAGGTTTACAAATTGAGATTATTAGAAAACTAAGAACCAATAAAATCAACATTATGATACTGTAAAATTCACTTGAAAGACTAGCTTCCTGTATTTAATGATACAATTTTATAATTTGTATGCTGTTTATGTGTTTGCCATGGAATATTTTTGTTTTTACACCTACTTTATTTGTAGCATATGTTTTAAGCCACTTTTACAGTGTTAACTTTTTAGGAGCTATCTTGGTACCACTTTTTTGTTTCTTTGAATAAAGGAGTAATAAAACCTACTTTTGAAAACTTCAAAATGTCTAAAATTACATGAAGATTTTCTGATGCCGTTTTTTCCAAGTTGTTCTATATATGCTATACTTTCATAATATTGCTGTCTTTATGGAGTTAGCCCTTGAAAGGGCAAGTATCTACTTTGATCTTTCTCTTGGAAGAATTTTTTTTCACGTGGCTCTCAATTGTTTTGGGTTTACAAGTGTTGATAGTGCTGCAGGGAGCTCGTATTTGTTAGTTTACTCACCTTTTCCCATGTAGTGTGCAAATTAAGTGAATATTGTCAGAAGGAACATACCTGTAAATGTTTTAAGTAACATTTTTATGGTTAATGATTGCATAGTGCCCTTATTTTACAGTTTTATATTGCGTGACTTATCCAAGATTGATGTAAAATATCACTAGGGTAGAAACCTCAACATTATTACAGATTTTCAACAGGTATAATCTAGTGTTACTAATTATGTAATACTTGTGTGATTTCCCCCACTCACTTTCTTTTTTTGTATGTGTTCTCTTTAGGAACAACCTAATCAGGCCAACTTTGCCAACATTTGCACTGGCTTAGAGGTCTTAAGTTTCCTGTTAACTGTCCTGCAGCCCCCTGCTATACTTAGTAGCTTTAAACCCCTGCAGCGAGGTGTAGCAGCTTGTATGACCTGTGGAAACACCAAGGTTTTGAGAGCAGTCCACAGTTTGCTTTCTCGCTTGATGGGTATTTTCCCTACAGAACCAAGTATGTGGCATTTTCTTCCTTCTTTTATCCTTTTATGGCTGCATAACTTAAGTGATTAAGGACAGCATGAAGCCACTCTTTGGAATGTGCTAATATTCTGTTTTATGATTCCTGCATTTAATGGTTCATTTTAACTTGCACTTTCAACCTCCGTTTAAAAAAAGAAAAGCTGAAATAAGTAATCATGTGGAATACATCATTACCCATTCACATAAAAATTTAATAACCTGTGGCTGTCATAACTTTGGTTCAAGAAATGCATACTATAAGTTTAATGTATTTTTGCAATTACAATTTTTCATCTTCAGAAATGCAATTTTGTAGTTGTTATGCTTTCCTGTTTTGCTAAAGCAAAGAAGGGAGATGAAGTGTAAAAAGGAAAGATAATAGGTAATATGCTGTGTCTTAATATAAAGTAATTTAGATAATTAAGAAAAAAAGGTAAGACTTCTCATCAAAGTAAGTTATTTAAAAGCAGTGGTACACTATTATAGAAGACATACTGGTTGTATAATAAAGAGGTTTATATAAATGAGGGATCTGCTTGTGTTACCTTTGTTTATTGGCAAGATAAAGTTCTGCTGATGATCTAGATGGCTGTAATGTTCACAGCATCAATGTGAACTTGCCTGTTTGATGGCTAATATTATCAAAAGTAAACACACCTTTCTAAACTCTTCAGGTACTTCAAGTGTAGCTTCAAAGTATGAAGAGCTGGAGTGCCTTTATGCTGCAGTTGGAAAGGTTATTTATGAAGGACTTACTAATTATGAAAAAGCAACTAATGCTAACCCTTCTCAGCTCTTTGGTAAGTTTCCCACATCTCTAGTGCCTGTTACTGTGTATCATCTTTGTCATGAGTTTTTATTTTTTCATAAGGAAATTGATAGCATGCAGAGGAAGCTTTCAGAAGCATTTTGGGCTATCTTGAGAGACAAGCGTGGGGTGTCTCATGTGAAGAAAAGGACTGGGAAGTTCACTGCATTTTGTCTTCCAGTAACTGAGTTGGGAGCAGTTACTGGAAGTGAGAAGCTGCAGCTGTGCTAGATGGAAGCCTTCTGTATTCAAAGTGCATAGGAAAAAGACTCAGCATTCAGATTATCCAAATATAAAGTAAAAGTTACTGGAAAGTTGTTACCTGGAAAAAAACCCAAAAACCTGCGAGTAGTTCACTGAGATTCAGTAGAGTATTTCAAGGAATGTGGGTAAACATTCTTGCATGTTATTGCCTTATTCTTTCTTTTTTAGCTGTTTTTAAAGCATCATTTATCAAGAGATTTAAATAGTGTAGGAAGATATATGTATTTATAGGTCTTGGATTCTCAGTAAGTAACAAATATACTTTTTTTTTTTCCTTGGGAGAGCAAATCTGAATTTTTGGCATATAGTGCTCTGAAGAGCTGGAATGTTCTGTGTTCTTTGTATGTATTTAAATGACAGAGAGCTCAGGTACATAATACAATGACTAAGATACATTGGAATAATAAATTTTTCTCCAGAACTGGTTATGTTGTTAACATAGACTTGAAATTGCACAATTTTAGGAAACTTGCTGATTTAAATGTTAAATGTCCTTCTCTATTCTACTCTGTAGTCTGTGTAGGTAGTTGTAATTTTGCTTTCAGAATTGCCTATTTGTCAGATGTCAGGATGTGCTTTACAACAGACTAACCAAGAAAGATGTTTCCTACACTTTGTCCAGAGCTTACTTAAAAACAGCAATACAGTCTAATCATCAGGAGGTGCATTTCTTATTCATTCTGTGTTTAAGAGGCTGAACTTTGTGTGCCTCTTCGATAGCTGTAGGTTTTTCAGAGGGTATAGGTTTTTTATAGTGTTTTTTAAAAAGTTAAGTATTTAAAGTAGAGTTATTGCTAAAACTTCTTAATTTTCATGAATATGGTTAAGCTTTTAATAGAATAGGCATTGTTAGCAACTATGTGTAATTTGAAGGGACTGTGATCTTGTAATTGTCGTGTGCTTATAAACTGAGCCAAAATCATCTGTTTCAGTAGTTAGCATTTTCATTCTGGAGTAACTGATTTATAGATCTTTATAAAAAGTCTTTATATTATAAAACTTAAGATTGTGTACTTTAAAAAATTTAATTTATGTTTAATTGCTAAACCCAGGACTTGTAAGAGTTTTGCAAGTTTTTGTTACTAAAACAAATGTGCAACATTAGCAGTACTTTCATTTTACCTCGTTAAATATAAGAACATATTTATTTATTTATTTATTTATTAAAGGCCTTGGGGAAGTATCTGCTCTCAATCTGTCCGTTTCTTGCCCTTGCCCTCCATCCCACACTTATATACAGAAGTCTCCAATATTTTGATTAATGCTAAAAATAGTTTTTTAGACTAAAGTCTAAAGGTGAGACTGAATATTTTCTTAAAAATTCTCATGGGCTTCTTTCATGTCAGGACAAAATATAGCTAGAGTGTTTTCTTGTGTTTTTCCATAGAATGAGAACATCCATATTGAAAACCTGTATCTTACTGAGGTCATGCTCAATTAAAAGTATTCCTTAAGTATTGTTTTTACCTATAGGTACATTAATGATTCTGAAGTCTGCGTGCAGTAACAATCCCAGCTATATTGACAGATTGATTTCAGTTTTTATGCGATCTCTGCAGAAGATGGTCAGGGAACACTTAAACCCACAGGCTACGGCAGGAACAGCAGAAGCAAATACAGGTATTACATTATAGGATGTTAATGATTACAAGTGTTGTAAAGGATTAAAACCTTTACATCCTAAAAGGATTCACATTATTTTGTAGAGGTTTGAGTGCATTGTTACATGCTGGAATATACTTTATCTTCGGTGAAAAATATTACTGAAGTATTGAAGGACAAAAACGTACTTTTGAGTTTCTGTTACCTGCTTATATATAAAATTCAGTATTAACACAAACATTTCAGTGAATGATTAGTGAAAATGTTTGAGCTGCTCCATATATAGAAGTACTGAAATTCTTCATAGGTTGTAGAGTTGAGGGGCTGAGTTTTTTTGATTGTTCTGTAATTTCACTGTTGTTGTTTTGGTTTGGTTTTTGTTACTCTTTCCTATTTGATAATATTAGAACAACTGTTTGTGAAATTAACTTGTTTGGGCTGTTTTTGTTTTCTATCTTAAAATAGCAGCTTTTTTCAGTCTGTACAAGTTCTGTCTGTGATGAAATTAATTAGGTCATGAGTCACTAAAAAAAAGCCATCAGTTGTTCTTGTTGAAAAATTCAGTGCTAGTGAAGAGCACTGTAATTAATGAATAAGCTACTGAAGAAAAGACTTTGAAAGAATTGCTGCTGTTAAATTCCCAGCCCATATTTTAATTAGGTAAATGAGAACCTTGTGAATTCTATTAACACTGAGAAAAAAAATGGAAAATTATTAACTTTGACAGATTAGCAAGTCAGTAAATCAACAGAACAGAGTAAGTGTGCTGCATCCCATGGTATTTCTTTCACAAGCTCAATTGCAGTTTTTCAGTACCGGGCCTCTGTATTACCTTTTACCAAAAATTTACTGAAATGAAACCATGCAGTCTTGCCTTTAGCATTTTGTAAGGATTTTTTTTGGGAGGAGTCTGTCCCAGTTTTTTATGAATGGAAAATACAAATTCTGAAAGCATTATTTCTAGGGCTATATTTCCAGGTAACAGATACTGGTTTTCCTGTTTGTAGAATTACTATGTTTCATAGGTGTACACACAACTCATAATAGTTTTGTTGTTATTGCTTTTTTTTTTTTTTTTTTTTTTTTTTTTCCCGTTCATAGCAGGTACAAGTGAACTGGTAATGCTAAGCTTGGATCTTGTGAAAACTCGCCTGGCTGTGATGAGTATGGAAATGAGGAAAAATTTTATACAAGCTATTCTTACATCTCTCATTGAAAAATCTACTGATGCCAAAATTCTTCGTGCAGTGGTAAAAATAGTGGAAGAATGGGTGAAAAACAATTCTCCAATGGCGGCTAATCAGGTAGATTAAGAAGATAAAAGCATTATTGCTTTCAAATGCTAAATAACTATAGACCACTGTTTCTTTGACAGTAAAAAAAAAAAGGTCTATATGGATCTGCTATATGTGTTTAGGTGCCCTTGATGAGGTTTGAAATATTTCACATCTGCTGGGAAAGTAACTTAAGATGCTTAGCATTTTATAAGCTTGTGTTAGTTGTTTGATCTTAAATGCTGTTTTGCTGAGAACTTGTTCTAAAGTAAAAGTATGTTTTGCATAAATTTGAGTAGGGAGATTCTTCTGGTAGAGGATTGTTAATAATAGCTGAATGGTGTAATTCCTGTAACAATGTGTGGACTCCTCAGTTTGCCATATTTTCTGTTAGAATACTTGACAGTCTATTGATGTGTAAAAGGTCTTGTTCTTTTTAAAATATGTTAGATTTTTGTAATAGTTGAACAACTTACACCAATTTTTAGTCATGATTTCAAAATTCTCTAGCATATATTAGAAGGATATATGCTTGAGTTATTTTTCCTTTTAGGAACTATGACCTTCTACCAAGCTATTTTTCTGTACTTTAGAAGTGAGTAACACAAAGGATGGCTGAGGTGTACTTTGAATGTTCCGGTTCTCTGCATGTTTTAAGATGAACTGACAAAATTAATCACGTCTTCTTTTAACAGACACCTACTCTCCGAGAGAAGTCTATTTTACTAGTGAAAATGATGACTTACATTGAAAAGCGTTTTCCAGAAGACCTTGAATTAAATGCCCAGTTCTTAGACCTTGTTAACTATGTCTATAGGTAAATAGAGTAATTAATCATTTATTACAGCTTATTGGTTCATAATTTGTACCATATATGAACTTTATAGTCTTTTTAGGGCTGAATTAAGTGATTTTGTTATTACTATTTCCTGAAATGCAAAATGAATTAATTTCACTGAGACCACAATACATGCTTAAGAAGACAATTTGAAAGTAGAAGTTCATTAGAAGGGATTTTCTCTTTGGATCCACTAAAGTGTCTCCACTGCCTCAGCTTCTTCCTTTCCTGACACACCAGGATGTCCTTATAGATGAGCTCAACACTGTGGTGACAGCTGAAATCTGTCAGTTCACATCTGTAGGGTATAAAGATTTCATTGGGTGTGGTGGGTTTTTTAAATTTATTGTTGGAAAATTTTAGTTAAGTATTTTTTCAGGAGAGTTACTTTGCTAGCTGAACTGGCAGATTTTGTACCATGATGAAATAATGAAAATAGTTACCATTATAAGAAATACCAAGTATTTAATTGCATGCTGGTGATTCACATTATTTTGACTTGGTGTTTCATAGAATCATAGAATTGTAACGGTTGGAAAGGTCCTCTAGGATCATTAAGTCCAACCTTCATGCTACTATCTCTCTAATCAGTAGACTGTAGCTTCAAGTGCTAGGTCTACTTGTTTTTTAAACACCTCCAGGGGTGGCGACTCCACCACCTTCCTGGACAGCCTGTTCTACTGCCTAAACACCCTGTCAGTAAAGATAGAAAAGTAAAAGTTTGCTGCTATTCTGTTTGCTGGTTAACTCTGAGAATTCCTGGTGTGAATATGGTGGTCAAAAGTTTTAATTGTGAATGACATTTGGCATTTCAAATAGAATATGGATGTTGCTGAAACTGTTTTTCAGTTACAGTAAGATCTTGTTCTGGAAGAGGTTGTTTTGTTTGTTTTTGTTGGTTTGTTTTTTTGTTTTGTTTTTATGCCACACCTGACTGCTTCCCACATCATGTGGGCTTCTATAGAATAGACACTGTTTCACATCTTACTATTTTATATACATAACCTAGTAGGCTTCTCTTTCTAATGTCTCTGTTATTTCGTCTTAGGGATGAGAATCTTTCCGGTAGTGAACTTACTGCTAAACTTGAGCCAGCATTTCTTTCGGGTTTGCGTTGTGCCCAACCACTCATACGAGCCAAATTTTTTGAGGTTTTTGACAATTCTATGAAACGTCGTGTTTATGAGCGCCTGCTTTATGTCACCTGTTCGCAAAACTGGGAAGCAATGGGAAATCACTTTTGGATAAAGCAGTGTATCGAGGTAGGAAAATTACTGATATCAGAAATAAAATTGTAACTCAAACTATGATTTATTCCCCGTTTTCTTGGCTGTGTGTAAAAGCATTATGCAATGTGTGTCTTGTAGTATGTGTTACCTCAAAAGTTAAAAATCAAAGTTAAAAATAGAAAGTTTGTTGCCTCACATATGTCCTGTGGTGCTTACAAATAAATACAGCATCTAATGCATGAAGTGCTGATGCTTGGAAAGTGGTTTTAATTATCAACCTTAAAAATGTATTCTTTCTGAAAAAAGCTTAATGACCAGGTTAATACTTCTTAAGAATATCCATCCCTTACAAATGGTGGTGATTATAATAAATGCAAGCACTGTTGTAGTAGATGATTTCACGAAAACTGTTAAGGCTAGAGTGTGTGCTCTGGTGGTATGACAAGTATTAGGAGGGATTGCGTTGAAATGAAATTGCATTGCAAAAAAATATTAACAATAAAAATAATGTGAGTGCGAGGATAACTTTGTACTCTTAAAAGTATTAGATCTCCTAACAGAGAGAGATTAAAAAATTGCAGGTTTTTTTGTTTGTGTTTCCCCTTGCCCCACCTCATTCTTTTGGGAGGACTTTCATTGCAATGGTGAGAGTCTGTATACATTATCTGATTGAGGACACTAAATATACATGTGAAAAGTACAAAATACAGAACTTAGGCATAGAAGATTCCTATTTCCTACCTTCAGCATTTTCAGGAAGGATTTGAAAATCTATCTTGAAAGTATGGTTATGAACCTCAAAATTGGTGACAAAACATGATCAGGTAAAGATGAAAAAATGTATTTCTTGAATAAAGCTGTTAAATAGGCCTTAAATGTATTACTGCAATTCTTGTTGATAATTATTAAGTCATAGTGATGTTTTATTTGAAATACTACAGTAATACATATATTTAAAAACTCTCCTTGTTTTTTAATGTCTTAGCTCCTGTTAGCAGTGTGTGAGAGAAATACTACAATTGGGACGAGCTGTCAGGGTGCTATGCTGCCTTCTATCACCAATGTTATCAACCTTGCTGACAGTCACGATAGAGCAGCATTCGCTATGGTAACCCATGTCAAGCAAGAGCCTCGTGAAAGGGAAAACAGTGAATCCAAAGAAGAGGTAACTTACAGAAAATACTGTAGACAAATATCTTGATGGAATATAGCTCTTCTTAGTTTCTCCCCATACATATTGAAGGTGATGTGCACAGATTGTTCAGTATGTCTTGTGTGTAACACATTGTATTTTAACCATGTATGGGTTTCCCAGAGCTTGCATTCATTCAGTTAGCATTTTCTTTTTTTTACTGGACTCTAGTAATTCTGTATTTGAACCTGAAATAAGTTTGAATGGAAGAGTATTTTGTATTTGTATGGAAAAAAAAAAGCAAAAACGTGCTTTGAGTTGTTTGCTTCTTTATAGGATGTTGAAATAGACATTGAACTGGCTCCAGGAGATCAGACCAGTACACCTAAAACTAAGGAGCTTTCTGAGAAAGACATTGGCAATCAGCTGCACATGTTGACAAACCGGCATGACAAATTTCTTGACTCTCTTCGCGAAGTGAAGGTTGGTAAATGTCATTGCTTTCCTGACAAATCACATCAGTACTGGAATCTTCAAACTGACCTGGCTCTTTTTTTTTTTTTTTTCTTTTTTTTTTTTTTTTTAAATTTCACACTTCTTATTTTTTAGTTATTTTTGTTATGTAGACATGTCTCATAATTTCATGTAATTTCCTATTTGCATAGGGTAAAAAATTGCTAGTTGGTTCTGTATCCCATTCCTACAGAGTTAAATTTCATCATGTTCCATCTGTAAGTGTATTTTTAACTGTTCAGGTAAGAAAGCAGTGATGGCAAAGACAGGATATGGGATCAAAAAAGTGTATTGGCATCCTTTGTTTAAATAAATTCTAAGAAATTGGGTGACTTAGTCTAGGTGATCCTGCTCTGGCAGGGGTTTTGGACTAGATGATGATCTAGGTCCCTTCCAATCCCTAACATTCTGTGTGATTCTGTGTAATTTTCACAGTAGTAACAGCTCTAGCCAATTAACTTGGTCATGCCTATTACCAAAGTCACCAAGTTCTCTTTTAATTTTTTAAATGGTTACGGTAGTGAATCAAGAGTCTTGAACAACAGGAAAAATAGGGTAAAGTTCTTATTACAGGTGTCTTCATTGCTAAAGGAAACATTAATGATATGTTGGTTGGAAAATTTGAATTAGCTATTTGACCATTTATATAACTGAACTGTTTTTCAATAGTATTAATTGTATTCTTCCCATTCCCAATTGTATTCTTCCCATTCTTCTTCATAGTATTAATTATATTCTTCCCATTTCCTCTCTTTTGTTTTTGGTTTTGTTATGTTGTGTTTTTTTTCTAGACTGGAGCATTGCTGAGTGCTTTTGTTCAGTTATGTCATATTTCAACACCATTAGCAGAGAAGACTTGGATACAGCTTTTTTCAAGACTTTGGAAAATCTTGTCTGACAGACAACAACATGTGAGACTCTTTCTCCACACTTCTCTTTATAAACAACTGGTGTTTCAGGAAAACTTATTTGTGTGATAAGTCACTTTTTCAGCAAACTTCTCAAAGCTGGTGTTCTTTGTGTCTAGTGAATACATCTATCAGTACATCTTTTGAAAGAAATAGGGCCCTTCAGTTTACAAAGAGAAATACACTTATTAAGGTCTTGTTCCCTGTATTAACAAGAATTTAAATCTAAACTCTCTAATGGAAGAATCTGAATAAAAAGATGACTATTCTTGCCTTTTTCTTCTAGGCTCTAGCGGGAGAAATAAGCCCTTTCTTGTGCAGCGGTAGCCATCAAGTACAGCGAGATTGCCAGCCAAGTGCACTGAATTGCTTTGTAGAAGCAATGTCACAGTGTGTTCCTCCCATTCCCATCAGACCTTGTGTCCTGAAGTACTTGGGTAAAACTCACAATCTCTGGTTTCGTTCTACACTGATGCTGGAACATCAAGCCTTTGAAAAAGGACTGAGTCTACAAATTAAGCCTAAGCAGACAACAGAATTTTATGAGCAGGAAAGCATAACTCCTCCTCAGCAGGTACTGTTACATTAACAGAAACACCTACCTACGAAATATGAATGGAAAAACACAGTGGCAGTGTAAAATAGAACAGTAGAATTATTTAGGTTAGAAAAGACCTTTTAAGGTCAAGTCCAACTGTAAAACCAACACTGCCAAGTCCAGCACTAAACCATGTCTTTCAAAACCACATCTACACATCTTTTAAATACTTTCAGGGTTTTACTCCCCTGGGCATCCAGTTCCAGGGTCTGACTACTCTTTGAGTGAAAAAATTTTTCCTAATACCCAACTAAAACCTCCCCTTGTTCAACTTGAGGCTGTTTCTTCTTGTCCCATTGCCTATTACCTGGTAGAGAAGACTGACCCCCACCTTGCTACAGCCTCCTTTCAGGTAGTTAGAGAAAGCAATAAAGTATCCCCAGAGCCTTTGTTTCTCCAGACTGAACAATCTTGATTCCCTCAGCCACTCCTCACAAGACTTGCTTTCTAGACTCTTGACATACATGATATCTGCAGTATTAGGGAAGATAAATGTACAAGCAATAGTTTTATTTTTGTCCAGTATTGTTGTTCTCAAATGTTGGTTGTTACTAGTTGCTTGTCTGCTAGAATTTTAAATATGGTTTATGTAAGCACTTGTCTATTTCCATGTCTTTCTACAACCTCAGCTTAGAACATGAGGTTTCCTTATCTACTGTGTTTGTTAAGGACAGTTTGACTGTGGAGAAATGTGCACTTAACATTCTAGGAAATACTGGATTCCCTTGCTGAGCTCTACTCTCTGTTACAAGAAGAGGACATGTGGGCTGGATTATGGCAGAAACGCTGTAAATTTCCAGAGACAGCAACAGCTATTGCCTATGAACAGCATGGCTTCTTTGAACAGGTACGATCTTCATTTTAGATACATTTTGACTAGTTCTACTGCCAGGGTAAACCTTCTGGTAAGCAAGAAAATATTATCAATAAAACAACTTCAGTCTAAATAGTAAGTGCCACAGCTTTTCTCTTAAATGAAATAATGATTTAATGCCACATAATACCTAGATAAGGAGATTTTTGAGTACATTTATCAGTTTATCATGACACCTACAAAGCTGTCAAATATGGTCTATATTCAGGAATGAGCTAACAGTTTTAATTTATTTTTAAAACTTACAATTTATAAATAAAAGTTTTACAATAACTTTGAAAGTAAAAATAAAAGAATATTGAGTTATATATACCAGGTGGAAAAATGGTTTGAATTTTATATAGGCACAAGAAACTTATGAAAAAGCAATGGAAAAGGCTAAAAAAGAGCACGAGCGGAACAACGCTTCCCCTTCCATCTTTCCCGAGTATCAGCTCTGGGAAGACCATTGGATTCGGTAAGACTTTAAAGCTGATGCAGAAGTAGTATTTGTATCCTGATGATTTAGAGCATTAGTTACAAGAATAAACTTAGCTCAGACACATGGGAAACTGAACAAAAAATCCCTCAGAAGTGATATACCTGAAGTGTTGCAAAAATGTAATTTGCTATTGGAAAAAAAAATGAGCTAATAGTAGTTTTTCTAATTTAAAATGGTTGTTCTGGGAAACAGAAAGTGTGGGTCTTCTCTGTAGATTTCTGTATTATACCTTGTCATAAATAAATAATCTTCCCATTTGGATAAAAATTTTGCAGTGCTTGCAGAGCTGTTCATGGACAAATAAATATGCAGATAATATTCCAATACACAACATCTATAGTCATTTTTATTGCAGTTCTGTTTTTTTTGGTAACCAAATTGACAATGCTTTTGATTTTTAGATGCTCAAAAGAACTGAACCAGTGGGAACCTCTGACAGAGTATGGCCAATCAAAAGGTCATATAAATCCCTACCTGGTTCTGGAATGTGCATGGAGGGTCTCAAACTGGACTGCTATGAAGGAGGCTCTGGTGCAGGTGAGTGCTTTTTATGCTTACGTTTTAGTTTCTTTTCACTGTTTACATTTTGACAAGTCAGCATTACAGTTCATTTCACAGACATAGTGAACTGCTCTTTGGAAGTTTCCTTTGATGTCCCAGCACACAGCTGGATATTTTGGCAATTGAATCATTTCATTTCAGCAAACAAACTCAGTTCTCTTTTCTATATGTTTATAAAGGTTTACTGTGTAAGACATTTAGCCAGGGCAGGTGAAAGACAATGTGCATTGTAATAAAAAGCAACAAGTGCTTGCCCCAGAAGTGCATGTCAGCAGGGATATGTGGAGAAACTTAAAATGGGCCCCTTGGAAGTATATGGTATTATTTAAAATAACACAGTATTGGAGAGGGATATTTTTGTATTTTATACTTTTTTCAGGAACAAATGTTCCTGGCTGTGGGCAACATAATTATGTTTTCAGGTGTAAAAGGGTAAAAGGCGATTGTCTCTTTTGTCTTTGTTGTAGCATCAAAAAGGCAAAGCCAAAGCATTCTCAATTTCTGCTGCCTAGTCTTAAAACTGCTGAACACAATTAATTCTGTTATCTCCACTGCAAGTGAAGTAGGATTAAAACATGTATGAAAATATGAGGGTCAGGGACTTCTCAGCTAATTTGGGTTGTGTTAAATACCCAAGTGTGTCTGAGGAATATTTATAAGGTTGTGTTTCAGGGTCCTTGTTAAAAAAACCCCAACAAACAAAAACAAAACAAAAACTAAACAAAAAAAACAACATATGAATCTCAGTTTCAGTGTTGATTTGTTGGTGAGGCTGGTGTACACTGCAGATTATACCAATAGTTATTGTTTTAATGAAGACAGTGACATATTTGAAATTGTTTATATGTGGTGAGAAATGTATTGGGATTATGTACTTGGAACATGCAGGTTTTCTTGTTTCTTATGTTTTATAGCCTTACTTAGCAGAGGCACATTGGAAGATACGTTGTTCTTTCAGTGACAATGTTTTTCTGTATTGTCTATCTGGGGATTGCTTCCTGTGTCTATTTTTGTTTTGGTTTTAAGTATTCAAGTGCTCCATTGCTGTAAATTAACTGCTAGATTTCTAATTTTATTCTAACTTTTCTAATTTTCTTTTTTCTAATTTTAACAACTCTAACTTTTTTCTAATTTTATTATAACCACTAACTTTTTTATAATTTTATTCCAACTTATCTTGAGTCTATTTCAGTTCCATTTGAAATAATGCTTATTTGATTTTGCAATGTATCCATTACATACCATTTTTAAATATCTTGGGGAGCACCAGAGGTTGGAGCCTGTATGGTCAAGACTGGTAGGTGGAGGTCTAATGAGATGAGGGACAAAAAAGCCCCAGGTAATGAACCTCAGGCAATGAGCCTGAGATTGGGAAGCAATGAGAAGAATGAGGTGGGGATGAAGGAGGCTGGAGGTGTTCAAGTTTGATTAGGAGTGGCAGGGATAACTGGGCAAAGAGACTGAAGCATGAAGTTAATTTCTTTTGAGAAAGTGTACAGGACATGCTAAAACTAGCAGAGTGAAGAGAGGCATTGAATGAAATGTTGAAGGGTCCATCAGTGTGAGTGGCTGTGCAGGAGATAGGGTTTGAGTTGATTGGCAGGGAGAGACAGGGCAATTGGACTTTAATGGGAAGCACTAGGATTACAAAAAGGGGTACGGGAAAAAATACTTTGATTCTACAAGAGTAAGTTTATAAAGTGAATAAAAACATAATGCATAAACAGAAGGTCATGCTTAGCTTTTAGATTATTGACTTTCAGATGTGTTCCCCAAACAATTTTTTTTGTGTGCATAGGAAACACATGAACAAATATACTGAGACCACTTTTAAGAAAGAGTAGGCTTTTGTGAAGAGGCATTGTTTACAGTTTATGGTAAATTATGGTAAATTTTGTGCTAGACATAAATATATAATGATGATACAGACTTCTAGATATATTTATTTATTACAGAGACTGCTAAGGCTCTGAGATATGTCCTACTAGCAGTGCTGTTTCCTCTAGATTCCTTATTTGATGTTCTGTGGAATTGGAAAACTTGGGTTTGGAATGCTCTGATGTTCCAGAGAAGCTAAATGCATTGATGATTATAGTTTTATTGTTTTATGGTTCTGTAAACTTTAAATAGTTTTAATTGGAAAGAGCTTCTGGAGATCATCTGGCTCAGTGCTCCATTTAAAGCAGGGCCCAAGTAGATCAGGTTGTGTTTAGTATCTCTAAGAACTCAGATGTCACAGCCTCTGTACATTTCTCCATCTGAAGTAGCATGGATGTGCCCTGTGTGTTATATGTTGTTTTAGAAACCAGCAACAGTACTCGACTTCTGTTGTTAGAAGCTAAGGAGTCTGTGTATATCAAGCAAGGTAATCACCATCTTCATTGGTAATGGGTAATTCGTATTGTTTGTACCTTTCTGTTGTTGACCTTCCTGATTCATTATGAACTTCGCTATTGTGTTCTGCTTGTAATTCATTTTGCTGAACAGCATGCACTTGTAAAACATTTAACCTTCCCTTTGTCCTTTCTTGTGTTTCACTCATGAGACTGTATTCTGTGCTATCCGTGTGCTTGATGAATGAATGAGTGCTCTCCTGTAAAGTTTCTACTGTTACCCAACAATTTGAAGATGGGGAGGTGCACTACATACAGAAAATAACACTGTGAAATATTAAAATCTGGAAGATCTTCTTTCATTCCACGTGTTGATAAATGTGTGAAATGGAATTTCAATGTCTAGGGAAATATGCTGTCAATGACTGCCGTTTTCTGAGATGGTACAACAAAAAATGTTGGTAGACAGATTTCTCTGAGCAAATTTTGATGTTTTCTTCCACATGCAAAAAGCTGGCCATATTTAGGTAGCTTCCTCCTTCTCTTAGGCATCTTCTTCCCAATTGATTTAAGAGCAATCCCATGTAAATAAGCTGGTCATTGTTGTTCTTGAGGTTGCTATGAAATGTCAGGCTCTACAACCACCTCGGACTTATTAGGGCAAATGACAGATTGCTGTATTGCAGTCACCAGTAGAGCTTTCTGGCTTTTTTTTTTTTTTTTTTTTTTTTTAAACTTTGTAGGCAATGTCACTGTTCTGTAGAAGATTGAAAACTTTGGTTTTTTGGTGTTTTGGTTTTTTTTTTGTTTTGTTTTGTTTTTAATGGAAATACACCCTGTTTTCACGGTAGTCGTTCATTTGTGATTAATGTAGAAACATAAACCAGATGTAGAATTGAAATCTGAAAGGTGAGACTACTGCATTAAATCGAAAATAGAAAGGAGCTTGCTGATCTTCATTGCACTGTTGCTATGCAGTGTGACATACTGGAATTACCCTGCTAAAGATACCAAAGTTCAGAATAAGAAGGTGAATAGCATATTTAAAATATAATTTTACTGCAAAGCTCTGAACAGATTCTTAGTGTGTTTTCATATTGCAGAGAACCAGAATTAGTCCCTCCATTAGTTGGCATTTATTGTTTCATCAGTAATGTTTACATTTTGAACGAATACTTCCCCGTTAATAGCATTATACGTCAAACTGAGAGTTGACTGTCTAGTTTCATTACATTTGCAAAAATTAGAACATGATTATGAAAAATGATGAGCATCTTTTTAATTCCAATATCTTGCAAGATTTTGTTGTATACAAAATGCCCTAACAGATTGTGTCATTGTGACAACTTAGTCTCACATGAGTTGTGTGTCACTTAACTTTCTTCAATATCAGAGGGAATACGATTTTTTTTTAATATGTAGCATGTATATTCTTCTGTAACACTTTGCTTTGTCGGAAGGGAAAGTGGATACAATGAATGTTTTGCTTTAATGGCTAAACTATGAAAACAGTAAAAGTTGGCTAATTAGAGAATGTCTTTTGATGGAATCTAAATTAAGGGTGTCCAATGATTGCAACATTTGGAATATTCAGTATTTGTAGTACTGATGGTTCAAATTCAATAATCTAAAGACAGAATTTGTCATTTATCATCCCAGATGAAGCCAAATCTCTGAGTAGCAAGATGCATAAATTAGAAAAATTTTCTTACAGGTTATATATAGATTCATATAGATTCATATAGATTCATATAGAGTTCATATACATTTTAATTCACT
The DNA here is from genome assembly GCA_025447755.1 of Corythornis vintsioides. Classification (NCBI taxonomy): domain Eukaryota; kingdom Metazoa; phylum Chordata; class Aves; order Coraciiformes; family Alcedinidae; genus Corythornis; species Corythornis vintsioides. Next base: position 47,010 of record JAOEGS010020130.1, read on the forward strand.
AGTTTTTAGAACAATTGGTGTTTTGTGTCCTGTTTAAGAATGCAATATCAGTGGCTTATTATAGAAATAATATTATTTTAAAAAACGTTTAAAGCATAAAATAGTTACATTGTACAGTATATTATAAACTTTGAGTCTGAACAGAATGAAATGGATCATGTCTGACAGGTTTTGGTTTGGCAGATTTACAAGTTGAGTAGAAGTGACGACCATGAGTAACTGCTGATATGCTTTAGCTGCAGCTACATGAAATGAGTTTTTTTCAGTAATGAAATGTTTACTAAACAACCAAGGAGAAGATGCTACTGAAGTAATAAATTGAGCTTTTATGGCTCATTCTTGTAAAAGTGTCAGGACATGTTTGCACAAATATTAGGACGTGAAAGAATAATCGAATCTATGCTGCTATACTCGCTAGTCCAATTTTATTGATATTTTTTAATGTGGCAGGTTTTTATCAAGTTCCATGGTTGATTCACAAGAGAGGCTAGAAAGGATGGTAAATATATACCAGTTTTCATAAATCTTCCTGAACCATTTAATAATCTACCTATTAAAGTTGAGCTAAACAGCAAGTGGCCTTTGATAGGACCCAACACTCATTTCCATTTCCTGACATTACCATTGTGTTTAATGATCCAGTAGATAATGTAATAAAGAGATTATTTTCACTGTGTAAATGTAAGGTTACTACCTGGCAGTTTCTCTTTGCTGGCTCAGGTGTAAAAGTCAGTTGAGGATAACAGAGATAACAATTGTAATGGTTAGGATATAGTATATCAACAATAAGATAATGCAGAGGGATTTCTGTGTTGCATATAAAACCATAAAGTCTTTGAAGTAAAGAGGAAGTGAAATAATTCCAGATTTTAGGCCTGCCGTGTCAACTAGTGAGCATTGGTTAAGTGCAAGCCTACTGTATAATACTCATAGAATTAAGTTGCTAGTCAATTCAGGTTCTTTGCTGGTTTTAGTTGCCATATTACTATTGTTCCAGGATTTTAAGAAAATGGTTTTAAGTTATTTTAAAAAATATTTTACTGCTGTGACCAGACTTTGCACCTGTCCTCAGAAGTTATTCTGACATATGGGAAGATTAGTTGTAGATTACTTAATAATTAACTGTTTATTCTCATAAACTTAATGATGTCTGAGCAGACAGTTATGAAGTATAATGCTGACATAAAGGGATGGGATCCTTTTAAGTGAGAAGTTGACATTACTTGTTCTGGAGCTCATGAAGCATTTCAGAGGTAGTTTGCATTATCTGCCAAGAACTTTTTTTTTTTCCCCTTTATACAGGGTGAATTGCTTTTTATGTTCCTGTTGCAAGACTGCTTTCAGCTTGCTCAGCTGTCTCATGAGGTACACCACAGTTCTCTGTGTAAAAATACCCTAACAGCAGGGTGTATGAAGGCACTTTTCTTCTGACTTTACAGTTTATTTGCTAGCCTGCCCTTGCCAATAACTTCTAAGACAGCTGAAACTCCTGTAATGACAAAGTTTTTGATGTTTTAGTCTATTTAAAAAATATGAGGTAATTTTTATAGATATTAAAACTGAATGTTTGCTTAAGAAGTCTTAAAAAAAATAATTATAAATCTGCATTTGAGTCAGAATGATCTAATAATTAGACTTTTTTCCATTTCCAGGTGGAGTTGAGTTGTCCAAAAGAGATGGCATGGAAAGTGAATATGTACAGGGGCTACTTGGCAATCTGCCACCCAGAAGAGCAACAGCTTAACTTCATTGAGCGCCTGGTGGAGATGGCGAGCAGTTTAGCCATTCGAGAATGGCGAAGGCTTCCTCACGTAGTCTCACATGTTCATACACCCCTTCTACAAGTAAGAATGAGAAGTGTAAAAAAACATGGTGAAAAATGCATTGCTTGTGTCCTTTGCAACTTGTACACATATTTCACCTTAATAAAAATGGGCTCCTCTTCCTTTTTAATTGTAAGAAACATCAGCATTCTTTTATTTTCTCTTTAATTATGAAATAATTAATTTTGGAAATTTTAAGAGAAGAATTTTTGAGAGTAGATGTTATTGCCATATATAATCAAATGAAAGCAGGTGCCTAAACTTATCTTTAAAAATTGGGATTTGGCCTTGAGCTGTTTCCAGAAGCTTCTTGAAAGTGAGCTGTGTATCCTCTGATTTGTATTGTACAGCTGCAGTCAGAGCATGGAACGTGGGACTGGGGCAGGATTGTGTTCAGTTTGTCACACAGCATGTGATCTGGCCTTTCAGTTGTCATTTAGACTGACTGTGTCACTGTTTACGGGTCCTGATAAGCATGTACCTGATAAGATCAGCTTTTGTTACTGATGAAAGAACCTTTAATCTCTGGGGAGAAATTCTGGAATATTTTAATGCAACACAATCTGAAATTTTGTAACGCGATGCCTTTCTTCATGGACTATAGCTGAGAGAAGTATGAATGAACCTCTAGAAATGCAGAGGAACTTGCTGTCTTGAGTTCTGTTTGATATAGTGGCTTCTGCAGTTCTCTTTAAAATCAGTAGTTTCAGACATTCAGGGTGTCATGCCTGATGTGATTCCTAAGTAACTAAATCTTCATCATCTAATGTACCTCTATTGCACTTGCGGGCAGAGCTTCCACAGCAGCTCATACCTTCAGATTTTTATATGAGCTGATGAATCAGATATAGTGTATGTTGAGTGAATATTGAGTATGTTCCCATTGAGAGAAAACTGTCAAGTAAAAGGATAATACAGTGTTCATTTGTCTAAGCTGAAAGGCTTCTTGATTAATTTAATTCCTTCCTGCAAGGTTTTCGTTGGTACTTTTCCTCCCCTGAGAATGGCAGTACCTACAGCATAAGAGGATTAGTATTGCTAAATAATACATTTAAATGCTTTCAGATATCAATTATAACAAGCTTTAAAAATAATCTATTATGTGTATATCCCACATGAAGAAATGATAAATTAATCACTGACTAAAGGAGGTACAAATGCACCTGTGAATTTGCACTGTAGTAATTACTTAAAAGTATCAGATAGTATGTGATTAAATACCTGTGAGAAAATTAAATCTGTGTGATGAATGAGTGTAGGCTGAAGGTTAAGCTATTGTGAGAGCTGATGCTGAAATGATTATTGGAAAATATTACTTTGTTTAATTTATTTTGTTCCTAGAGATTTCACTCTGTACATTTAGACTGCCTTCTTTTTTTCTATAGTTATCTTACTTGGTTAATTAACAATGAATACAACTGTTATCTGCCAAGTGGTAGCTTAGAGAGTACTACATTGGTTTTATTTCACTACAGGTAATTAAATTCCATTAATGTTTGTGGGCCTTTCCTTCGGGATGTTGAAATTTTAAGAAAATGTCTGCTGCCTTTTGTAGGTTTGAGACCACTGCTATCTTCTGTTGTTGCTCTTACTGAGTTATGGATCAGAGATGTTAGTGAAAAACAATTCTAAACAAGTGACTTCCAAAGCTAATAAAGTCTTGCAGAATATCTTAAAGTAATACCTTCAGAAGCGTGTAGACAGTATTTCTGTACATTCATATATTTTTTTCTATTTTAATTATTATATCGGTTAAAGGTCATTTATGGAACTAAAGACAGGTCCCTGAACCAGCATATATTATTTCATCTTTACTTGATCTTTTTAAAGGGGGCATCAGTCATAGGGACCTCTTTCTAAGAATGAAGAAAGCCAGCTAATTGTCCATTGCTTTGTGATATTTATGTTGTTTTATTATTATGTTTTCTAGGCAGCACAGCAAATAATTGAACTTCAAGAAGCAGCCCAAATAAATGCAGGATTGCAACCAACTAATCTGGGGAGGAACAACAGCTTACATGATATGAAGACTGTTGTAAAAACTTGGAGGAACAGGTTACCTATTGTGTCAGATGATTTATCCCACTGGAGCAGCATTTTCATGTGGAGACAACATCATTACCAGGGTAAAACTGCCTGGTCCAGCATGCATTCATCATGTAATTTCCCAGACAACACATTGTTTGAAATAAGCTCTGTGTGTTTTTGTTTGTTTGTTTTTAATTTGTTTAAACATACATGAATGTTACTGGTTTTGTCAGGTGTTTGGTTTTATTCAATTTCCATGTAAGTGTTTTCATTATCTGAAATCATCACTTCATATGTATTGCTGTGTACGATACTGCTGTATATATTTAATTTATAATGACAAACTTTTGATGTTTTCTTTCTAGCCATTGTAACTGCATATGAAAATAGTTCTCAACATGATCCTAGTTCAAATAATGCCATGTTGGGAGTTCATGCTTCTGCGTCAGCAATTATCCAATATGGAAAGATAGCTCGAAAACAAGGGCTGGTCAATGTAGCTCTGGACATACTGAGTCGCATTCATACAATTCCAACAGTGCCCATAGTGGACTGCTTCCAGAAGATTCGCCAACAAGTGAAATGTTACCTTCAGCTGGCTGGAGTCATGGGCAAAAATGAATGTATGCAGGTATGATAGATATATCTCTGAAGTTGTTGTTGGAACTTGGAGGATTACAAGGGCCATCAGAAACATTGATTTAAATAAACTGCCTGTATACAGAAGAGGGCCTGAATTTCATTGCTGTGTTCTGCCCTGCCTTAAGTGTTGCGTTAAGCAATGCTGTTAATCAAAAACAGTCATTGTTCTCTTTGAACGGAATACTGTGAGTATATGAAAAATTAGGTGAATAAAAAGTAAATTGGAAATATGTTTTGTGAAATCTTACAAGATAGTTAATGAAGGAACTTCAATAAATATATATACTTGCAAGAGGAAGAAAAAACACTATGGCAAGACTCACTGAAGGTCTTAAGTTTTGAGTGTCTGACTCATGAGTGATGAATGCTGGCAAACTGAGGAAAATCGTATGTGTTAAAAGGAAAGGAAAAAATGTGATTGTAACCAAAACCCACTGTCATGTTATTGTAAGGCCAGCAAAGTGGGACCTTATAATAATATTATAATCTAAATAATATTTAACATAAAAAAAACCCCAAGGTGAAAAGGATAGCCCATCACTTTATGAATGTTGTCTACATTGTTAACCATAGGCCAGTGGAAATGTAAAATTGTCATTACAGACTTTTTAAAAATTAAAATTAAATGCTAGAAAATCATGCTATTAAACTGAAATAGAATACTTTGGCTGTTGTTTTATGGTACTTTCATTTTAGTAAAACCTTCCATTTTAGAAGGCTTTTCTCACTAAGGCTTATTTAACAGGGTCTTGAAGTTATTGAATCAACCAATCTGAAGTACTTCACCAAGGAGATGACTGCTGAGTTTTATGCATTGAAGGGAATGTTCTTGGCACAAATTAACAAGTAAGTATGTTGGCTGGAAGAGGCACTAACCCACATCTGAGAAAAATGCAGCTGAAATATTTCAACACAGTATTTGAATGGGAAAGCTGTTCCATATGTTTATACCAACCTAAAATTTGTCAGAACTGTATAACAAAGTATACATGAGAGTTTCTTTGCATTTTGAAGATGTGATCTTTGGTCATATTTGTAAGTATTGTAGGAAGGAATTAGTTAAAGAAAACATTGTACCAGTCCCTTTTGTAAAAAGTGTTATATTTCTGGGGGTGAGGTGGCAAGAGACAGGGGGAATAGGTTTGTCCAAAGCTTTGCAGTTTAAGATAAATTTTTCTTTTTTTTTTGGTTGGTTTTTTTTTTTTTTCTACCCCTGCCTCTGTGAATATTTACTTGGACGAACTGGTAACTCATTGATGTCTTAGTGTAGTCATTAAAAGAAGGTTGCTTTGATTATGTTCTTAATGTAAATATCACATATAAAACCAGGGGAAAAAAAATCCAGTCTGTAAGATTACAGCTACTTCAGTAAAATTAGCCTGCGATTCTCTCATTTCTGTTTAATTGTCACCATATATTTTCTGTTATTAGCTGCAACTGCTCAGGGCATTTGAAAATGTGTGGTGGCATAGTTCACATTGCTTAGGTAAACCTGATGTGTGATGCAATGTGGAAATGCATCACTCATTTCAGATAATTGAATTGAAAAGACTAATGTGTGCATTGGATTCATCTTGCGTTGCAGTAATTGAAAACGTAGATACCAGCCTTGCTTTTATGCAACTACTTCTGTAATGTTTTTGTTTGGTGCTTACAGGTGTCTTACTAGTTTGAGGAAGATCTCTTTTTAATTCAGTGGGCAAATATCTCAGCAGTCAAGAGTCAATTTTTGTTCGATGATGCAAAAAACCCCTTCAGATTTCAGCAGCTTTTACTATGCATGCTATTTAATGGCAGTATTGCTACATGTTACACCTGAGTGTAATAATTCCTTTACCGCTATATTGTGGACACTTAGGGAACAAAATCTATCAGGTTTCAGGCTGTACACAAGAACCTCACACAGCAATTAAAGTCAGGAAATGAGTATCATCTTCTGTGTATACAAGAGAGAATTTTAAATAAGCAGAATGCAATTACTTTGCTAGAAAGTGCAGTGGGCTTTTTTATGGCCATAAGTGAGCTTAGTTTCAGTTGAGGTGTAAGTGGAAGGTACCATACCTTCCCCCATCTCTTAATTTTTTTTTTAAACTCATGCAGATAAAGGTAGCTAAACTGTCTCTCTACATTCTTGTGTGACAGGAATGGATAAAGGTTTCTATTCAAAACATAATTCTGATGAACTTACAGTTTCTCAACACCAAAAATTATACAGACATTTTTTAGCACTGTAGTTGGGGTCAGGATTTGGGAAGGTTACCATTAGGAACAGTGGTGGGGTTATCTGTGTGTCAGCTAAACTGGAAGTTAAAGGTCACCTCTGCTCTTGCATCTGCCTGTGCCGGCCATTTGCTGAGCAAGATGATAGAAGCCACTTTATAAAGGTCATCTCAGGGGTCAAGAATGATGGAAGAGAGAGAAGAAAACTGACTCAAGTCCCTGTTTTATAAAGGGGAGGTAGTGATACAGAGTCATCTGTCAGGCTACTACTGTGACAGTACAATTCAAAACCTCAATGCAGAAAGCTTCTGAAAGCAAGTTACGTTAATGTAACATAGAAACTCATATATTCTTTAGCCTCAATAGCTAGTCATTTTAATTTATTGCTATAATTCTCCAAGCTAATATTTTTGTATAAAAGATGCTTTGCAGTTAATTTAAGAAGAATTAGTCAAACAAGCATAACATTTTAATATGGTTTATTTCAGTGCTTGTTTTGTAAGGGAGAAGTGAAGCATTTTCTATTAATCTTGGAATAATTTAAAAGTTTCTTCATTTCAGTAATGTGTATGTAAGTTTTCTCATCCTTCTATGTCTGAAAAGTTGTATAGATTCAATGGCTTTATATACATTGAGATGAATTATGCCAAATCATGGAGTAGGAACACTTGAAACCTAGAGAAGACTTCAAAGACTATCAAACAAATGATCTTTTGGTTACCAATAACTGTGTGATTAGTGTTCATATTTCTTCACTTTTCCTCTTGAAAAATAAACTCATAAAGATGTGGGGATGAGGAACTGACTTTTTCCATATAATGTTAATTGTAAATGGTTTCATTACTTTGGTTGGAGAACAGTTAAGTAAGATGCAGCCCTCCAAAAGATAACATCTTCCCAGTGTTGCTTTTCTTACTCCCTTTTTTGCTCAGCGGAGAAGCACTTCTTAATGTATTTGCTTCTGCTCTTATGTTATTCATTCTGCTTTTCCCAGTATCATTGCTCTAGGTTGCAGTTGCAGTGCATTGGAAGTATTTTAGGGTTTTTTTCCAGGGAGTATCTGGAGATCTTAGGCACTTACATTATTGTTTCCATTATAAAGCATTTACTTTCATAGGTGCTGAACTTTCAGGAAAGCTAAGACAAAACAGTCATAAGGGGCCTTACTAGAGAACTTAATACTTCATGATATTAACAAAATAATTGAGTACCCTATCAGAAATCTGACACTGAAATAATAACTTTTTGTTAGGATAAAACTATTATTCTTACTTGTCACAATGCAGGTCTGAAGAAGCAAACAAAGCTTTTAGTGCCGCTGTGCAAATGCATGATGTGCTGGTGAAAGCATGGGCAATGTGGGGTGATTACCTGGAGAATATCTTTGTGAAAGAACGTCAGCTTCACCTGGGGGTGTCTGCCATTACTTGCTACCTGCATGCATGTCGTCATCAGAATGAGAGCAAGTCAAGGAAGTACTTAGCAAAGGTAAGATTTAGAGGTTTAAAAAAGAATGGCAGCTCTATCCCTTCAGAGAAGATTGGGATAATATTTAATGCCCAAATTTGTGTATTTGTGCAAATACCAGTTACTGATGGAAAGCTTTAATGTAGGCAGAAATTCTGCATGTGGTTGCTGTTGGGTCACTGCACATGACTGATCTTGCCGTTTTCTTCTTCATTGGAATATCTGTGGTTTTCTTCAGGTATGGAACCTTTTTAAGTGAGAGAGGGGTCAAATCACATCCAGCATTTTTACTGTATTATACAATGAAGTTTCTGCAGAAAGGCATTGTTTTAGTTAAAATAACTAAAAACGCACAAAGAAATACTTAAGTTCTTGTATCAACGTTATCTCAGTACCACATCTTAGGTTCTATAAACTTGCCTCATTTTCCATTCCCTTTCAACCAAAAACCAAAGAATTTGTGGAATGCAGTCATGTTCATTTGACTTTTTTCTGTGTCGTTTTATAGCAAATAGCGCACTTGTTTTTTACATCCTCTAGATATTATTTCCAAAGGTAAAAATTACAATGGCCATGCATATTGAATGTTAGTTCTTGTGTCTGAGACAACTTCAATGCTTACAAGGACTCCTCTATTGTATTAATAAAATCTCTGTGTTTTTTTTGTGTGTTGTAATGATTGATGTGTCTTAAATTTAAGCACTGAGATTTTCTCCTGAAAATCTTTTTTAGGTTCTTTGGCTACTGAGTTTTGATGATGAGAAGAACACCTTAGCAGATGCAGTGGACAAGTACTGTATTGGTGTCCCACCCATTCAGTGGTTGGCCTGGATTCCACAGCTGTTGACATGCCTGGTTGGCTCAGAGGGCAAACTCCTTCTCAACCTCATTAGTCAGGTACAGAAGATAATAATTAATTATTTATTGTCTGTAATCTTTGTTTTAAAGAAGAGATAAAAATATTTTTTAAGCAAATATAAAAATGCCAAGCTTTAAAAATGCTATTTTTGCAACTGTTGGAAGAGTAAAAAATGGTGATTTCTCTCTATAATTATTTTAAAATTCTTGGTGAGTATTACCTAGTGAAATTAGATCCAGTGAAATTGTATGCTTTAACTGCATGAGGCATTATAGCTTTCCCTCTCAAATTCTACTTAGGACATTTTTGTGAACAGTATAGAACACATTTAGAAGTACATATTTAAATTAATTTAACATAGCAATAGGGATAAAAGATAGTTAGCTTTAGTGACTAAAGGGCAAACTATTTCATTAGTGTTTATGTTAGACTTGATTTTAAAGAACAAGGCTCTGTTCTGTCAGTATCAGAAATCTTAACCAGGGCTTTGTAAGTTTTCACTTGAGGTTTGGCATGACAAGCGATTAGACAAATAAGGATAAGCTTTAAGGAGCTTGATGAAGAAACTGACTTCCTGGATTTGTACCTCTGAACTGACAGACAGGAGTTCTTATTAAGCAAGAGTTCTGGGATTTTAAGATGTTATAGTCTCTTGCAGAATCTAAGAAGAGAGCATACATGTGTGTCTCAGTATAAAGTTGGTTTAAGCATGTCTGGAGACTAAATGTCATCTCTGTGTGTTTTTAGATACTGGTTTCTTAGTGTGAACAGAGCTCAAACATCATGTTTTCAGAGGTTAACTGTTCTGGTCTAACTTCATCTTTAGTGTGTGCACAACCTGGAACAATTTTGATTACTCTTTCAGGTTAATCTAAAACCATTGTAAAGTCCTATTAACATACAGCTGAACATGGAAAGCTCTCACAGTAGCATCTACCGCAGGCCACTTCTGTCTGCAGTGTGCCACTGTTTCCTGAAAACTGCCATGCTGAATTCCTCACAGTTCTTCTTCTTGCCTTCCCTCCACCCTTGATTTCTGAGATATGGACTTGATGATCCATGTGGATCCCTTCCAACTCAGGATATTCTATTAGTTTATACTGATCATTTTTTTTGCTCTTTCAGAGCTCTGAGACTGTTTTTGTAGGGAAAAAGAAAAAATGTCCATGAATATCTGCATGTGCATTGATAATTGTGTTCATAAATCTACATAAGTATGTATGTGCATATGTATACATATGTTTCCTTCCCTCTGTCTCTCTCAAATTAAAATTAAACTACACCCAAACAGCTTAAGAAAGCAAAGTAGCTAAGGAAAAAGTTCTAATGCATATGGCTTGGTATTGTCTTGCAATTTACTAAAATTGTGGCTGGAGAAAGCCTCTAATTATGTCTTAAGAGGTGCTCTGTTCTGGGTAGTACTTGGACACATAATTTCTTTCCTCTAATAGATACTGACATGTACAGATTTTAAAGGAGATGCTGGGGTGTTTTTTTAAATTGTTTTGTTTTGTTTTGTTTGTTTTTTTTTGGGGGGGGGGGTTGTGTGTGTGTGTGTGAGCTATAAATATTTATTTTGGTGAAATTGGTATCCTCTTACATTACTTCATTATGACACTTAAAGTTATTCTCTAATGGGCCTTCTTATCAAGTAGCATAGGGCTCACTGGGAATTGGGGCTTAATTTAAAGACTAACTGCTGTCTTATGCCCTTTTTTCTTCCACTGTGTACATGAGTAAAATCTTTGAGCTGTCTGAGCTGGTACTCTGTCATTATGCTGTTCTCCAGTTTATTAGGTAATATCATCTGGAAGCCCTAATGAGGTAATACCTTAACAGTGTGTGTAGGAAGTCATCTTTTCATCCTCTGGGTTTCTGTTGCTGAAACAATATTTAATTGCCTAGATTTCTGTAAGCTGTTATTTAAAACAAGAAGCTGATTATTACTGAATTACACTTATTTGCAAAGAGAACCTTTATATGTTGATCTGATCTACAGCCATTTTTTTATTGCCTGAAAAATATGTATATGTGTATCTTCAAATAGGTGGGAAGAGTCTACCCCCAAGCTGTCTACTTCCCTATAAGAACCCTCTATTTGACCTTGAAGATAGAACAGCGAGAGCGCTACAAAAGTGGTGAGCTTGATATTGATCAAATAGTTTGGGCTCTTTGTAGCTTAGCTATTATAGCGAATTTCAACAGATTTTGCTGGGAAAATAGATTTTCTAGAAAACATACCAACTTCTCAAGGCTATAAAAAAAAAATTGGTAAACTTTGCTTGCATTCATTTGTTTCTTTGAAGATAAATCTACAGATGGTTTGAGTTGTCTTGAATTGTTTTTAATGAAATATTAGGCAAAAAGAGTTTATTCTCCTTCATTCTTCTTTCACATTAATTGTTGAGAATCACATTCTATTTACTGGATTTTTATTTTTAAAAATTATTGGAGAGGTGACAATTCCTTGGAATACAAATGTAATTTTTTAAGATGTTCTAGTATTATTTTTATTTGAAGCATTAACCATGCAACATTCAGTGCCTTTTCAAAAGTCACATTTTTAAAACTAATTTCACAAAAGATGAGTTAATGTAACCAAACTGAGGTAAACTGGTTTCTTTGAATAATCTGTACTTTTAAGATCTCCTTTATAATTTCTTATGGTGAATTTTAAAGTAAAATGAGCCTCGAAGTTTATATAAAATAAAATCAATTTTGTCTCTGAATAAATGTTTGGGAGGTGGGGAGAACATTAAACAACTGTCCCAATGCTTTTTTCCCCAAGAACAAATGCTATTTAGAATTGTGATCATAGAATCATAGAATGGCTAGGGCTGGAAGGGACCTTCAAAGGTCATCTAGTCCAGCCCTCCTGCAGTGAGCAGGGATACCCTCAACTAGACCAGGCTGCTCAGAGTCTTGTCCAACCTCACCTTGAATATCTCCAGGGATGGGGCCTCAACCACCTCCCTGGGGAGCCTATTCCACTGTTCCCCAGATAACCTATTACACTGTGATGTCAAATGATTCACAGAATTTCATAGAATAGAATTTCCTTCTTTTTGTGTCCTATTTAATCTTCTGGGACTCCCAGGAGAGCTACTTGAAGAGCTCTCCATTCTGTTGGTTATTTTGTTACAAAATGCATTGTTTCTTTAATTGCCCATTTTGCTTGGGAAGGGGTTCACTAAATTTTAGGTTCACTAAATTTTCAAGGGCACTAATTAAATAATCATATTTTTTCTTGGGGTGCTCCTTTGGAGGAAGAGTATATTCCCATATATTGTAATACTTTACTACATTTATATCCAGTGACAGAGGTAGTGGAGGGCCATCTGATACAGCAACTCTTCATTTAATCACTGTCTGAATGTAGTTGTAATGCAAGAGATCAGTTGTACTAAAAGGTAAACCCTATGATAATTTGTGTGTTGTTTGCACCAATATGTTTATTCTGTAGTTATGTGTGAAGAGATCACCTCAAAAGGGAAGAGAGCAAAGCAAATCAAATTATCAAATAATTTGATCCTATATGAAATAATATTAATTTCTTCAAGAGTATCCATAGGTAGTGTGAACACTAAGGCTACACCTCCTAAGTGTTTTGGAAGAGTGTTTATAATGCTCTTAACTTTGGGAATTCTGTACTGCCAAACAGCATTTGGAGCAGAATTTTGTTTCTAAAAAACAAATGTTCTCAAATTTTAAGAAAATTGCATACAGAAAACATGATTGATACTTACTGGAAATCTTAAGAAATTCTTGGAACAATTTATTTTACTTCAGACTTATCAAATTTATGAAAGGTTTTGTTTGTTTGTTTGTTTTTAATTTTCCACTTTGCAGATTCTGGGCAACAACAGCCAAGTTCAGTTGGAAACCAGTCCCACTCTGCCTCAGATCCTGGGCCAATCAGAGCCACTGCACCAATGTGGCGATGCAGCAGAATTATGCATATGCAGCGAGAATTACATCCAACACTTTTGTCTTCTCTGGAAGGCATTGTGGATCAGATGGTCTGGTTCAGAGAGAATTGGCATGAAGAGGTATTTGGCTTTAATATAATTCCGTATTTATGTATAATCTAAGGAAAAATTAATGGCAACATTTTTAACTAGAATTATTTTTAAACATTGAACCATAACTATTTGTTTTGATGAGTAAACTGGTGTATTGTAAACTGATAGCTCTGATTGGAGTTGTTGGAAGCAATACAGGGGTTTCCCAAAGCTATTAATTTAATGACTGCCTCTAGCATTTAATATTTTGCTTCTACTAACGGAAAATGTATATACTTACACGAAGTTTCACACTAATTCACTAATTTCCTTCTTGATCTGATGGTCCATGACAGGTGGTGATTATAGTCTGAGGTCTAAATTATAACTGGAAGCAGATGGGCATGCCTCTTCACTTTTAATATTTCTCTCTCAACGTCAGGCTATTCTGTTGTCTACCTAACACAGTGTTTGTTTGAAGAAGGATTCTGCCTATCATGTAATATTCTATATATCACAAAATGTGAAAACTAAACCATGGCTGCTTGTTGAAAGACCAAGGTGTACTTTGTGATGCAGCATTTTTTCACTGCTCGGTTTAGCAGTACTAGTAAGAATCAGTACTGTCACTGATTTGCCCCTCTGATGCAATTTTAAAATATGGTTTTAAATAAATATTTCTGAGAAGATAACTGCTAAATAATGCTATATAATGTGTAATACTTGGTGTTAAATCAGAAGGCCTAATCATCCTGTCTATTTTGTGTTGTTTTGTTGGTTTTTTTTTTACCCTTAGGTTCTGAGACAACTGCAACAGGGTTTGGCAAAGTGCTATTCAGTTGCCTTTGAGAAAAGTGGAGCTGTTTCAGATGCCAAAATCACCCCGCATACACTAAATTTCGTTAAGAAGTTGGTCAGCACTTTTGGTGTAGGTCTTGAGAATGTCTCTAATGTATCCACCATGTTTTCTAGTGCAGCCTCAGAGTCACTAGCTAGGAGAGCACAGGCAACTGCTCAAGATCCCGTGTTCCAGAAATTAAAAGGGCAATTCACAACAGGTAAATGTTTAAACTGTTTCTTAAAATTTTACTTTTAATATCCAGAGAAATTTTCCCCAGAAGTTCAGCTGTGAAGGCATTCTGATCTTTTCTTCTTATATTTTCCCTGAGAGAAAATACAGGAAATAACACTTCTGTGTCATTCACCAAACCTGAAATAGTTTGTTCCAGCTTTCTGTGGAGTAATAAAGGTAGTTCAAGTGAAATACAGAAATCAACTTAGAGAATGAGTAAATAGTTTTATTTTTAATAGCTAAAACTGTGGTCAAAACACACGTGTGTTTAAAGATAAATTAGGTTAATCACTATAATATTTTTTCAATTTGCATAGAAGTGCTTGCTATTGATGAGGGACAACAATAATCTCTATTTTATGGTGATGCCAGAACTTAATGAAATTGTCACCCCAGAACTCCAAGCTGACTGTAAAGTCTTTCAAAACAGCTTCCTGTTGAAGAGTAAGATTGCTTCAGTGTTTTGTATAACTATGTAATAGGAATTTTATGATCTAAATTCTTATTTCTGTTAGGTAAATTCAATCAATAACTGTGATCAGATCAAATATAAAAAGATTCTTTAGGGAGCTAGCTTTCTTGCTTCATTTGTTTTCTCTGTATTGGTAGAGTTACATGTTTGAGTATCTGATGTTGATGTAAAGTTCTAAGTAAAGCTTGTGTACAGTAGAGCACGGTTTGATACATTTGCTGAGAAGGGTTAAGACCATGTGACTATATATAAACATGGCATCAATGTTTGGATTGCCATGATTTTGCATTTTGCTTTAAATCTACATTAACTGCATCAGCTGTTCCTTAAAGATTACTGTGGAATTAGATTAAAGTGAGTAGTTAAATATAAGTGTTGGGATTTTTTTTTGACAGAAGAATTAAAACATTATTGTTCAAAACTAGAAAGATAGAATTTCTGTGAAGACCTGGGTTTTCATCTTTTCCTGCATGTGCTTCTGTCTTTACCCTACTGGGAATCTGAATTAGATGATTCTGGCATGAGTTAAAACTATCATCTTGGGTTTTATAGTGATTACAAAACATCCCCTTTCCACATCAAACTGGTTTCTCTGCAGAAGTGAATCTTGCATTGAAAAGTTACTCTTTCTAGAATTCTAAGTTACATAATGTTGCCTTAACTTAAAATTAATTGAGGTCAATATAGCTACTAATCATTTACAGTTTGACAAGTAGATTTGTGTTTTCTCAAGCATTTTACTGATAATGTTGTGAACATGAGTGAAATGATGGGCATCTTGTGAAAGTAACCCAGTTGTAGATATGACCTACATATTGTGCATGCTGTGTATTGCTTGATGTCCTCCTTGAGGCACAAGAGTTGCATGACAGCAAATAATGAAAATCCTGAACCTTATGATTAAATTTTTAATGGATGAAGTGTACTAGGAAGAGAAATGAAAATATAAGCATTTTGTGTCTTTAATGGAAGCATACAGGGGAGAAAAAAAACATTGGGCAATGAATAATGGCATGAAATTTAACAAGTCCAAATACTAGATTCTGATCCTAGGAAAGAGTACTGCCAAGAACAGGAATGAATTAGGAGAAAAGTGGCTGGAGAGTAGCCCTGCAGAACAGGACCTGGAGGTGCTGGTCAGCAGCAGGCTCAGTGTGAGCCAGCAGTGCGGGGCCAACCCCATCCTGCTGTGTGTCAAATATGACATAACCAGCTGGTCAAAAGACATGATTATCCAGCTGTAGTCAGTGTTGGTGCAGCCTCATTTGGAGTACTGTGTGCAGTCCTAGGCCCCACAATTTAAGAAGAATGTGAAGGTCCTTCAGTGTGTCCATAGGAGAGCAACAAAGCTGGTGAAGGGGTTGAAAGGCCTGTCCTATGAGGAGCCTCAGGACTTAAGGCTTGCCTAATTTGTAGGGGAATCTAAGGGGCATCCTCATTGCTCTTTGCAGCTTCATGAGGAGGGGTGTGCTGAGGTCTTCTCCCTGGTATCCAGTGATAGGACGCATGAGGAATGTTTCAAAGCTGTTCCAGGGGAAGTTTAGACTGGACAATAGGGAGTGTTTCTTTACCTAGAGGGTGGGCAGACACTGAAACAAGATTCCTCGAGAGATGTAGTTGATGCCTTAAGCCTGCCTGAGCTTAAGAGACGTTGGTACAATGCCCTTAACAATATGCTTTAACTATCAGTCAGCTCTGAACTGTTCAGACCCTTGGACTAGGTGATTGTTTTAGGTCCCTCCCAACTGGCTCTATCTTTAATATGAGATTTGACTTGTTTTTAATTTTTAATAATTGTTTATATCTGTTCCTGGGTGACTTGGTCTAGGTGATCCTGCTCTGGCAGCGGGGTTGGACTAGATGATCTTCTAGGTCCCTTCCAACCCCTAACATCTGTGAATCTCTGAATATGCCTTTACAATGTAAAGTAACTTTTTAATTCTAGTATTGTTAACTCAAATCCAGCAAAAACTGAGTTTATTTTTAGTCTGTTATAGTATCACTAGGTTTCTTTCCTTTGAATGTTAGAAAGATCTGGGGTTTTGAAGGTGTAAAGGAGAACAAAATACACCACCAGGATTAAGTCTGCAAAACCTAAACTAATGTTTCAGAATGTTTCTAGAGAAACAATTAAGGAAGTTTAGTTACAATTCAGTTACAATTTTTAATTAAAACAAAACTTGGTGAGGATTTTCAGTTTTTATATGCTGTTGTGTATTTACTGCGTATCTTTATGTTGCCGAAATGATGGTTAAGGTTTTCAGATTTGCTATTGAATCACAGCATTTATGAAGAATTACATGAAACTACATTAAAACAAATAAAAATAAATAGACCTGGACATAAAAATGATGTAAAGACATCAAATGCAATGTACTTCTTAGTAAACTTCAGTTTAATAGTAAGCAGTACTGTCTCTACTTTGTTGTTGTTGAAAAGTTCATGTTTTCCATGATTGCATGATTAAACATGAATGTCCATAGGATTAATGTAATTGCTTAGTGCTAGGTTTGATTTTATATTAATCAAATAGAATCAGTGTTTTCATTTACAAATGAAGTGTGGGGAAACAGGACAAAGTAAACTAAGCAATATACCTGTAAATTTTTGTAATTCAATTAATTATGCAGAAAATTAAGTTTTTTTATTAATTTTCTAATAACAGTAAAATGTACATAAATTAATAGGATTGTAATTATTGTGCTAAAGTTAGTAAAGGCTGGGTTTACATTATAGAAAATATTTGTAAATCATGCCTACTGTGTTCTTTAGTCACACTAAAAGGTTCATGTCTGTTTTTCTGATTCTCGGTACCAGTTGCATTTAGATGATGGATAGATAATTACAGGGGTTGCCTACCATTTCAAAAGTACCCAAGCTGAGGAGCTGTCTTGTAGTAAACTCTTTTCCTCTGTTATTTCTAGATTAATGTTGGCAGCTGTGTTTTATAGATACTTTCAACTATGCTTAGTTGCATAATCTCTTCCATCAACATCTGAGTTGCATCTTGATTCCTTTTTGGAGCCCCTGGGGACTCACACCATTTTTACATTCTGAATACTTTGCTGTAGCTCGGACTGTTGGAACTTTGATAGGTCACCTTTTTCTATCCTAAAGTTACATATTTTAAAACCAAATTTTGCTTTGAATTTTTTTTTCTGGAACTTCAAATGCATAGTTCTTTGACCATCTGTTCTTTGTTTCTTCCCTCCTTTTTGGCTAAACCTTTGATATCAAAGAACAGGAAAATGCTGAGAAATGCTCCCTTTGAGAGCTCTCTCAGCAGTGAAAGAGGAGAAAAACTGCCTCAATTATTCTTACGTGGGCAAATGATAGTTCAGAGTTTATATTGGCTTCTTTCTGCAACCATCTCTCCACTCAAGCTGAATATGAATGGAAAATTCCAAAATATATTAAAGGGCAAGGTAATTTTCTTGAGAGCATTGGCACCCAGCACAATAGAATTATTTATGCAAATGGAAACTCTTTAATCAGAATGAGACTTCTTGAAGTCCTAGAATGTCTGTGAAGTGTGGGGACAGGACAGGAGAAAGAGCTCTGTTAATAATTGTCAAGTTTTTTAAGGTTGGGTTGTTTTGGGTGTTTTGGTTGTGGTGGTTTGGGGTTTTTTGTGTTTTTCTTTGTTAGCCTGTTGGGGTTTTTTTTAAGTGGATTTAGCATCACTTTGATAGCACTTCCTTTACTTCTTTCTAAATTTTAGGTAAGAGGATATTATCCAGAAAATCCAGATGATAAGGTTGGAGTTAGCATTGTAAGGACCTTGGTCTGGTCCTTGCAGTCTGGCTTTTCTTGAGGTGACAGATAAACCACAAGTCCTGCTTCATAATACTGCTTACAGTCACTGAGATTTTTAATTTCATTTTTTTGGTGCTCTCCAAAAGTTCTTGTGATATTAAAAAGAACCTTCAGGAAAATACAGAGTATGTAAATGTATAAATAATAAATTCAAAGTCAAGAGAGGTCTTCTCTCCTGGAGAATGCTTGGATCTTCTTCAGTATCATATGTATTATTGAGTTGAACTGCTCTGCAAAGCTAAGCTTATATTCCAGTTCCAAGTGACATTTTACATGATGGATAGATAGTTCTGCCTTTTTAGTTGAAGGTCTTCAGGTCATGAACTTCCTAAAGCAGCTTTGTCTATGTTGTTGTTTCTTTAAAAAAGTTATGTTAATGTTCTGTAGGTCAAGGGTTTTGAGGGGACAAAGGGTTCGGCACTCTAATTTTGCTAACTGAAGTGTATTTTTTCTTTTTATTGCTTCCTGAGAAGTTATGGCACAGCCCTCATTCAGAAAGTGTTAAGCTTTATCTAGTTGTGTTAAGAACCATCAGGACATTTTGCGTGTGTCTCACTGGCAGGAAGATCGTGCCTCCTGTTTGCTCTTTAACTGAGAGTGGCAATAACTAGCCAATGATGCTGAATTGGATGGATTCAGGTAGGAGTTTTTGAGGCATTCAAGACTTTGAATGAAGGTATTTGTTTGAAATACGTGTATCTCTCTGTAAAATCTTTAGCAGCTTTGAGAAGAGAGTGCAAACTTCCTCAGCTGAAATAGAGTCTGTAATGTTTCATGGCCTTCTGTGAATATCTCCATTAAAGGTGAGGAGGTAGACTTCCTATTCTATTTAGGATAAGGTGGTATAAGGAGTAAGGTATTCTGGACCAGCATGGGTTAGCTTGAGATGTCCAGAAGTAAGTATTAAAAAAAGTGATTTTGTTTGAAACAGAAATACTGTTTATACAGACTGAGATGTCTGCAAAGCAGGGAGACTTAGTATATAAATAATGTCTGGTCTTGTATTCTCCCTCATTACATCTGAAATGATCTTTCTTCCCAGATGGTCTCTCTGTGACATGAGCAAAAAGACTGATTGAACTCTGTTTTTCCCATCTGCCACTGGAAAACAAATCTACAAAAAAAAATATCCTAAAATAGGCATTTAAACAACAAACTAGAGTTAATCTTGTGCTGAAGTGAATACCTTTTTTTATAAGAACTGTATGAATCTGTATATTTTTACTACTGTGGTGCTTCACATTAGCTCAAAAACGACTTGCAATTTGGAGATATTTTCTTGCCCTTCAGGGATTCAGGAGGTAAATAATTCATTAATTTTGTCGCTTTGATGAAATTATTTCCTCCCACTGCTCACTAGAGGGTAGGCTTGGGATTGTAATCAGAGTGTTTTATAGGGGTACTGAAATTGATGCACTGGCCATACAATGTAGAAAAGGAAAAGGGAATATTTAGAAAGTTGTACTCATTTACAACATCTGTAAATATGAAACTTTATTTTTCATAATAGACTTTATTCCTTAGAGATGTGGAAAGGATTTTGTCAGTGCTGGATTTTTTTTTCCTCTGTTTTGGGCTAGTAAACATTAGACTGTCCCTGAAAGCTTTTAGCAGATCAGTATATTGTGGATACACAATGAAATAATTAAACATAACCCAGCGTAACAGAATAGCAAATAAAAGGAATCCTAGGTTGCATTATTTTATTTGATAATAGTAACCTGTACATGTAAAGAAGAGGATTTGGAGAAAGAGTCTATATGTAGAATTAGATGAAATTTTCTGGCTAGAGGAACGTAACTTCTAAGTTTGTAGGAGTAATTCTTGTGGTTAATAGAGCTGAGTGGTTTTAATCGTGGTTAAAAAACTTTTTGCATGCAGTAATTGCTGCACACATGTACTTAATTCACTATTAGCATACTTGCAGATAGATGCTTGTAGTATATTTATGTGGTTACATTAATTTCCCATATGAGCAGAACTCAATTGTTTTGTTGTTTGGGTTTTGGTTGTTTGGGTTTTTTGGTCAACTTAGGAAGACAATGTATGTGCAACCTGCTGAAATGTAGGTTCTCAAGTAAGATTGAAGCTGGTTTTTGAGACTTTAATTTTCTGTTATTTTGAACCATAATGAAGATTCTGTTTGTCTGCTTTATCTGTAAATCTCAGAAATACCGAATCAAAATTCTCTGTTTCTTTCTTGCCTTTGCTTTTTTACTTGTAAGACGCTGAACCTAAAATAGTGTCTTTTAGACTCTGGTACAGAAATGCTTTTAAAAATTAAAGTCTGTTAGTTAACTTGCACAGTTCGGGAAGTCATAATTAATGAGGTTTACAGAAAGAGACATTTTCTTATCCAATTGTTTTTAATCTCCCATTCTTATGACACTGAAGAACTGAACCATAATTTCATTTGTTTATGTTGTTAATTCATTTTCCCACTTTGGGGAAATTAAAACACGTGTATGTATTTATTTATTTATTTGCCGTGTTCTGATGCCATAGTGTAAGCAGTGCTGAGATGGCATTGTTGTTGGCCCAGAAAATAGTTGCAGTGATTTCTGTTACAGAATTATTTGCATACTTTATTGAAGATCATATATTGACCTTAAAGTTCTTATCTCACTTGTATGTGGGCTAGAGCTTTGCAGTCCATGCTGCAAAACTGTTACACTGCAAAGAGCAGGCTCTTTGTGTAATATTGCCATTTTTACTTAGGCTCTTATCTGTTCTTCCCATAGTGGCATGCAATTGTCAATAAGCCAGGAAAGAATGAAGATAATTGTCTTGCAGATTGGAATAGGAGAATAATAGTAATAGCAATTTTACTACTTGTCCTACATTTGCTCATAGATTCTACAATTGTATCCTCAATTGAGGCTCTTTCATCCTTTTTTGAAAGTAAAAAGTCTTCACTGATTTTAAATAATCACTTTTAATTAAACAGGCAGACAATTATAGTGCTAGACTGTGAAATAAGCGTACTTTTCACTAAATGATCTGATCTAATATAATGCTCTTTCTATACAGTCTTTGTCTGCAATATAAGTTAAATGCAGTAATAGTATTTAAAATTTTCACAGTATGTTTGTTTATTACTTGCATGACTGTAAATCAGGAAAATCTTTGGAATTTCATTATTCATTAAATAACAAAGAATATTTTAGAGCTATGTATAGAAAAGAGCAGATTCTGGTAGGTTTAAGTTTTATATACTTTTAGGACTTTACTAAAAGATTTTCTGTAGAGATTTAATATTCATCAGAGCCTGTCTTTTAAAGGCAGTACAGTTCTGTGTATATGTTGGGCTTGCACTGTTGAATTTTAATTGTTCTTCTCCAACTTCTATTGTTGCAGTCTTACTGCTGTCTTGTACCAGTTAGGCTCTGACCCTTCATGATTCTTAGGTCTTTGCTGTCTCTGTCTGAACCTGCAGTATTTCTTTGTTTTTAGGGTTGATAAGTAGCTGTGTTTCTCTTCTGGATGTGCTTGGTACTAGGCATTCATTCTTTTGTGTGAGTAACTGATGGTAGTAGCTTGCCATTTTATTACTCTATTCAGTACTAGTATGATGCTTTTATCCTTAACAGGTGTGTGTGCTGTCCAGGGGTTTCCTTAAAGTATTTTGCTTGAGGGCATGTGGTTGGAAGAATCTTTGAAAATGCAAGCTCCAGCCGCTTGTTAGTTAAATGCCCTATACAGAATTTGAAATGCTGAAGATGTTTGCTTTTTTGTTTTGTTTTACTTTTAGACTTTGACTTCAGTGTGCCAGGGTCAATGAAACTTCATAATCTCATATCTAAACTGAAGAAATGGATCAAAATTCTAGAGGCAAAAACTAAACAGCTTCCCAAGTTTTTTCTCATAGAGGAAAAGTGCCGCTTTCTCAGTAATTTTTCAGCTCAAACTGCAGAAGTAGAGATACCTGGAGAATTTCTTATGCCGAAGCCAACACATTACTACATCAAGATAGCAAGGTAACATAAAAATACCTTTTGGTAGTTGTAATTCTGAAAAAGGAGAAAAAAATGGAAACCTCCCCCCATTGCCCACTCTGCAAAACACCTTTTTTTTTTTTTCTTATCCTTTGGTAATTTTCTATTGCCTCACTAAGCAACTCTACTGCTATATGAAGAGTGTATTTGGTTTTGGTTGATATTAGTTTTTCTGTTGTAGTCAATAGAGGTTAGATAATACTCATTAAAATAGGGGTAAAGGTCTGATCTAATGATTACTTTTACTCAAGAACTGCATTTTCTTAAAAGCAAATAAAGTGAATCAAACAGAAGAGCTTTTTGACTACACGATGGAAACCACAGGCTAGCTGGATAACAGAATTGTACCTGGCAATGCAACTGCCTTATTTCTTTTGTCGTTTGTTTGGTATGTTTTGGTTAGTCTTTTTTTTGTTATTTTTGTTTTTATTTCTTCTTCTTTTTGTTGTTGTGTTATTATTTTTTGTTGGTGGGTTTTTTGTTGTTGTTGGTCTTTTTTTCTTATACTATGATTGAATATCAAAAGAGATTATCTTAGATGTTTTAATATCCCTTTCTTCCTGATAGGTTTATGCCCAGAGTAGAGATAGTTCAGAAACACAATACTGCAGCTAGAAGGCTCTATATCCGAGGCCATAATGGAAAGATTTACCCATATCTGGTAATGAATGATGCTTGCCTGACAGAGTCACGTAGAGAAGAGCGGGTATTACAACTTCTTCGCCTTTTGAACCCCTGCTTGGAGAAAAGAAAGGAAACCACAAAAAGACATTTGTTTTTTACAGGTACTGAAAAGACAGTTTTTATATTATTTTAAAATATATATTATTTTTTTTAGGGCATATATA